>JAKCPI010012208.1:0-51248 GCA_023213315.1 Euborellia annulipes | reverse complement strand
AACTCATCGCAATTTGAAAAAGCCGCTCTCCTCCATCCACACACCTCAGCAAATTGTCTCATGTTCCCATCCACAGCAAGAAGTCTCCCATCTCTTCACCTACCTCTCTGCCTAGCAAACCCCCCTCTCCTGCCCGCAATTCCAACGCCCGAGCACATGTCTCGTTCACTTGCCTTCCAACTCCAGTCCAATCAACATGTAGCATTTTCACACAAAACATTCATTTCCACGTGCAATAGTTTCATATCATTTCATTATACATCTTGGCCAGTAATCAGTACATTTTTTACAACAAACACATGGTCCGTCGAGCCGAATGTTATAATTGTATAACATTTTAAGTGTGAAAACATCATTTTGGAGCCAAGCACATGGTTGATTCAGTGAAAAAGTGAACAAGAGAAGAAAACATATGGTCAAGATGTTCAAGCAAGTTCAAGTGTAAAAACATTTTCAAGACATTCAAGTGGTTAAACATTTGCACAACGCACATGTTCAAGCATTTTTTGGAGCAAAATCATCATTTTCAAGTGGAAAATCATCAGATTCAAGTCAAGCACGTGGTCAGCCATTTTCACATTTTAACATATGGTCATCAAGTTTCATACTGCAGAAGAAAAGAAGAGGTTCAATTAACCCAGGCAAGCACACAAGCACACATTTCAAGCTAAGTAAAGCATTTATTTATTTTTATTATTTCAAACACATTGTTCAATTATCATGGATGGATATTTGAAAATCGTTAAAATCATTAAGGCAAAGCACACAAGGTTGTTGAATGCAATTCCTCAACAGGATTCTGCATTCACCAATACATTCATTAATGCACAAATAAAAAAAATAAATGATTTAGAAACCGAATTCGCACATGTTCAACAAAACATTCTGTTAACAGCAGAAGACGAGGATACATTCAACAAATATGAGAATGAGTTGGCCATTCTCGAAGATAATATTACATCAACTTTGTGCAAATATCAAAATTTATTAACAACTATTAGTTCATCTAAACAATCAGAAAATTCTCAATCAGCAACAAACGGTCAAATTAAGAAAATAAAATTGCCTCCCATACAATTACCACATTTTGAAGGAAATTATAAAAATTGGACATCTTTCTACGATTTATACAATTCATTAATTCATAACAATGATTCGCTTAGCAATGCAGAAAAATTTAAATATTTAAAAACACATTTGAAAGGAGAAGCATTGTCTCTTATTATTAACATTCAAATTTCCGATGCAAATTACCCAGAAGCACTAAATTTATTAATAAAAAGATACAACAATAAACGATTAATTATTAACTCCCATTTAGAAACAATGTTCAAATTACCAGCTATAACAAATTCGCACAATCTCAGACAACTTGTTGACAAATTTCATGAATCTATTTCGGCCATCAAAGTTATTCAAGAAGAAATTAAGCATTGGGATGTTATTTTAAATTATATGTTTTTAGAAAAATTGGATAGAGACACTAGAAGTCAATGGGAATTGCACATTGCTAACCACCATATTGAAATGCCCACCTTTGAGCAGTTAATGAACTTTTTAGACGAAAAGGCATCAGCTATTACAATAGTAAATCAAAGCCAACAAGTAAGCAAGCCCAAAATGCAAGTTTTGTCAGGCTCAGAGCCAAAAACAAGTCACGCCCACATTAGAACAAGCGAAGTCTCAAGATGCACCCTCTGCCAAGGACAACAGCATCCTATTTTTCAATGTGAAAAATTCAAGGCTGCTGATGTTACTTCAAGATTCAACATGGTAAAACAACAACGGTTATGCTACAATTGTTTAAAGTATGGTCATTCCGCATATGCATGTCACAACAAATACAAATGCAAGAAATGTGGCGAAGCACATAGCACTCTTCTTCACAAAGAGCCCATCAGGGCATCCACTAGCAACAATTCACAACAGCAAGAAACAGAAAATTCATCCACTCAGGCAGTAAATTCAATTCAGGCACAATCATTTACAGGACATATATCGACTCAGGAACAAGAAAACACACAAATTGTACTAGCTACAGCTTGTGTAAACATCAACACAGATGATAAATGTATTGTGGCCCGCGCACTTTTGGATTCAGGCTCTCAAGTTAATTTAATTACAGAAAATTGCTTTCAGAAACTCAACATTCCAAGAAAACCATTCATCGGCACCATTAAAGGCGTACAGGACAATCAAGCAATAAAAATCAATGGACAAGCAACAATCAACATTTATAGTAGCACAAACAAGACACATTTTCGAATCAACGTCCTGATCACTTCAAGAATTACTGGCAATCTTCCATCCACTGAAATGAACCCAGAGCCGTGGACACATTTAAACGACATTCCACTTGCAGATCCATTTTATTTCCAACCTGACAAGATAGATTTATTAATTGGAGCAGAATTGTTTCCCAGTTCGATTATTTTAAGAGATCGAATTGAGAGCATCAATGGCTCACCAATTGCATTAAACAGCAGCTTTGGTTGGATTTTATCAGGAAAAACTTATAGCATGAATCAAATGTCATCGTTAAGTTTACATTGTATCCAAGAAAAACATAGTTGTCAAGGCAAAGGTCAATTGAAAGACATTCAAGTTGACACCAAGTTGTTAACTCTAAAGGAAACCAAATGCGAAGAACATTTTCTTCAAACTCCACAACAAGATCCTGAAGGCAGGTACAGTGATCGCTTGCCTTTCAAGGAAAACAACAGTTTAGGAAGATCATATGAAATTGCAAGAAGATCAATACAGTCAGGAAAATCACTTACAAGTACACATCCAATCAAGAAGAAGCAATATCAAGACTTCATGAAAGATTCCATTGACTCAAAACACATTGAACAGGTTCCTGTAGAAGTAAATAAGTTACAAGAATTTTATTTACCTCATCATGCACTTCTCAAAGAACAAGATACCAGCACCAAATTGAAAGTAGTCTTTGGCGCATCCAAGACTAGCAAGAGATCCAATGATTTGAAGACAACAGTCTCATTCAAAGAAGAAGTGAAGAAACGCCTGAAGAGAGTGGGTTTTGAGCCTCGCAAGTGGCGCTCAAATGCTCCAGAACTTTCCGAACCTCTAAACTCACGTCCATCTCATGAATCCTTAATCACACACAAATCCTTGTTTGTCTCATCCCAAGTAAAAGCTTCAAAACATTGTTCCTCAAAATGACTCCTTTTCGATCAGCATTCCAAATTCATTCATTCAATAAATTCCAATTGTCCTATAATAAAACATTTTATTTGTCACAGATGTCAAAGATTTTTGATCCATTAGGTTGGGTCTCACCAGTCACCATCAAAGGCAAGGTTCTAATGCAATCATTAGGACCTCTACAAGTATACTGGGACGAGGAGCTACCAGTATCAATTCAGCAACAATGGCACTCATCTCCATGGCTTTGAAAACGAATCAAAGCCAATAGAAGCAAGAATCACGCGACCAATCTCCAAGGTCTCCACTTCCAAATGAAGAAGGATAAAGCCCCCAAGGGCTTCATGGGCGGCGGGATGTTGCGAACTCATCGCAATTTGAAAAAGCCGCTCTCCTCCATCCACACACCTCAGCAAATTGTCTCATGTTCCCATCCACAGCAAGAAGTCTCCCATCTCTTCACCTACCTCTCTGCCTAGCAAACCCCCCTCTCCTGCCCGCAATTCCAACGCCCGAGCACATGTCTCGTTTAGTTAATTAATTATCAATAATTAAAAAATGTAACCTATAAACTGTATAAACAGACAAAATTATTATTTTCACTCAATTTTTTTACTATAATTACATTTATACATTTCAAAAATACCTTATAAATTAACTCTAGCAATATATAAAATCATTAGCAATTAAAAAACTCTATTATTTATCTGTTTTAACGATGAGGTCTATTGTATGTTTGTTAGACTGTACTTTGAATCTGAATCTGGTGACAACTTCAGCTTAGTAAAAACAATGTATTTAAAAAATTAATAAAAAAAAAATTTTTTCTTTTTTTCAAATAAATAATTTATTTTATTATTACAGGAATTTTTAATTATAGACCACATTTTTGTTAAGAAATATTTATTAAAAAAAATAAATAATATACAACGTTTCCCCTATTAAAGCATAATGTTTCAACTAGAGCCCACGATTACCAGTTTAAAATTAAATAGTTTCCCCTAATAATAATATTTCAAACCACAAAAGTTAAATTTAAACAAACACAATAAATTTATTTTATTTATAAAATTTGTAGTGTTTCTATTTAAATAATAATAATTATATTCATATTTAATAAAAATGAATTATCGGCTGTTAACAAACAAAAAAAAAAATCTGAATTTAATTAAAGTGGTCCATTTTAATTTAGGTAATTTTTTTTTTAAACTAAACTGAAGATAATTATATTTTAAAATGAGATTTTACCTTGTATTTGATGTTATTGTTGATTACATGCATAGACAGAATTGAACTAAGACTGAAAAAAAGAATCGAAAGAGTGAAGGCAACTTTGCATGGTACAAAATAATCATGGGGGGGACAAGTCAATGGAAGAATTTGGAGTGCTTTTTGATATATTGTTCCTATGTTCAGAATGAATGTTTTTGTAGTCTAGTACAGAGGCTGCTAGTGTCGCCTGATTTGGATCTTGCGCATGCGCAGAAGAGCCACCAAGAATCAGGTTGCCTGCAAAACACATTTCGGCCATTTGCAAACAAGTGTCAAAGGCTGGATCAATTTCTGGTTTGTTTGTTTGTTTTTTGCTCAATTTATTTAATTTCTAATATACAATATATTTTTTTTGTTGGTCATTTTAAATATTTTGTAATATATTGTATTTATTAGAATTTATTTTATTCTTTGATTAATTGTTTTGGCATATATAAAAATATTTTTTTGCTTTTACATTTTTTATAGGACTCAAGTGACAACTCATTTCGACCATTTGAAAAAGGTGTTTAATCAAGGGATACGTTATAATTTGCTTAATAATTCTTCAAACATCAAAATGAGGTTCGTTTGTCTATATACATGTACATGTATATATATACACACACGACATCCATAATATTATTTTTTTTTTATTGAAAGTTTGGTGGAAAAATTATATGCTTTTGTTATATTTTAACTTGTAATTTTTGGTCTTTTATATATGTATGTTTATAAATATATTGTATATTTATTAAAGTTTTTGTGGTTGGAAATATTATTAGAGGAATTTTTTGGTCTATGATTAAAAATTCCTCTAATAATATTGTATATTTTTTTTTAGAATTTTTCTAAAAAAAAAATAATGTTTGCTTAAAATGTTTACTTTCAAATTTTTTATTTTAATAAATATATATTTTAACTTGGAACTTTATTTATGCCTTTTATTTTCCCTGGAGGAAAAAAAACCTTTCACTAACGATTTTATTCATTGGGACTAGAATCATTAAGATTTATTTGGATGAGAAATCAGAAACTAGTAATAAATAGCAGGAAATAAATAAATAATTATATACATTCTGGAGGAAAACCTTTCATTTGAATTTTTAAATCAGCCGCCCACCACCAAAGTAGTTCTGTATAAGCTGTTAGGGAGCGCTGAAGGTGCCTGGAATAGACCGTGTTTTAGGCACACCATTTTTTTACTACGTGATGTCCCTTCCCGTTTATTCCCTGAAAATAATCAAGTAAATGACAAGAGTGTCATAGATATATAGATATGCAAGCCCGTCAAAGTTGGCCAATGTCGACATTTGGCGCAAAATTCAAATTAACCAAACTAACTGCAGGCCCACACAGAAGAGCGCACCAGTGCCATAATCAGCTAGGGCGCTTGATTTTAAAAATTGTTACTTTCTCCTACCTATACATATATATAAATTAATATTATAGGTAGGTTTCATAAATTAGAAAAAAATTGAAAATTGGAGCCTAAGGCCTCTGATTATGTAAAACATCTTAAATGAATAAAAATAAAGGCTAAAAAATTATTTTTTTTTTTATTCATTGAAGATTTTTAAATAATCAGAGGCCTTAGGCTCCATTTTCCTATATATTTAAAGAATTGAATAATTAATAATAAAACCTGAAAATAGAAATTTGGTTTAATAAGGAAAACAATTAAATTATTGATAAAACACTTTTATTTAAAAAAAAAAAAAAGATTCTATTACATCAAACTAATTATAAAAAAACAAAAATTAAAATAATTCTAAAAGAAAAGACAATGTATGTTCATTTACAAGTGACATATACATTCATATACATACATATGCAAACACGTGTTCTCCAAAATGCTTCAAATCAGTAGGCAAATATGTAAAATCAGTGTTAATTCAATATACAAATTATCTAAAATTTATAGAAAATATTTGAAAGAACTTAAAATTTGTTTATTAAACTTCTGAAAGAAAAATTGTTTACATTTTCTAGACAAATTCCAAATCATATGTTCCAAACAGGTTGATCTGTGCAGCCAAGGTGTGCAGGTTCCAAATACAACTAATACTAGCGCGCCCAAGCGGCCAGACTTTCAAACAGTTTTTTCAAACGTAGCGACGCTAGCGCTAAGCGCCAAAGTGCGATAGGGCCTGGTAAACGTTTGTGAGTAAAGTTTTGAACTGTCAAATCGTGTGAGTTACACCACCCTCAGAGTTGGGTTTTATACACGATATTGCAGTTTTATACAAAAATTGCGGATAAAACTTGTATAAAACGTATAAAATGTATTAAACGTATAAAATGTATAAAACTTGGATGCGCATGCGCAAACCCGAAGAGAAAGGAAGTTCAAATAAAATTTCATTTTTCAATTATTAACATTTTGATTATATTATTCACTAAATAAAAAGCAAACAACATCATCGTCAATGCTTTAGAACATTATAAAATATAAAAAACTTTTAAGCTGTTTTTTCAGGGGGAGGGGGTTGGTTTTTTACAGTTTTATACCTTTTATACATCGGCCTAGTTTTATCCGCAATAGTTTTATACATGTATAAAACCGTGTATTATACTCGGCGGGATAAAACTTGCCAACTCTGACCACCCTGAAGAGTGTGCAAACATTCAAACTGAGCTGGTCAATACCCCCTCCACTTTTTCTTTCCTCTTCTCCCCTCCCCTTTGACTGAAGCTTGGAATTCTATCTAGAAATTCATCAGTCACGGCCTTCAATCATTCAGTCTTGACCATACACGTTCAATCAAAACGCCAATCGGCTCAAATACTGTCAGTATGATTGAACGTGTAAGGGCCCCTTAAAGCTTTTGTCTTTTGTTTAATTTAATTATAAAATGTTACAATAAGTTTAATAAAAGAATTTGTATTATGAATTCAAATCAAGGAGAAAACTTCTCACTCAAATACATCTCAGATAGATTTATGGATTGTAAATGTAATGACTGGTTTGAAAATTACGGCGGTAGCATATGATTTGATATAACCTTAACACGTGAATTTGATTTTTAAGAAATGCTAATTTTTAATTTAATTAAGATTCTTTTATTTAAATAATCGATTTAATCCTTGGAGATGGTAATCCTCAATAGAATATTTATCAATAAACAATTTAATTTATCTCAATTTTATTATAAGATCAATAATTTAAAATGTCAATTATTTTTATCAAATCGATTTCAATCAAATAAAGCAAATCAAAAAGAAATCTCCGAAATTCAGTATCCTATCAATAAAATTAGAAATTTTAGTATTATTGCACATGTTGATCATGGTAAAAGTACTTTGGCAGATCGACTTTTAGAAATTACTGGAGCAATTGAGAAAAATTCTGGAAAACAGGTGACAATTTCCTCTTGATTATTGTACTTTTTTTATTTTGCAATTATTAATTTGGATTATTCCATTATTTAGGTATTGGACAAATTGCAAGTGGAAAGAGAGAGAGGTATTACAGTCAAGGCGCAGTCCGTCTCGTTGGATTATAAATACCAAGGCGAAGATTACCTTTTGAATCTTATAGACACCCCAGGACACGTGGATTTTTCAAATGAAGTAAATAAAATTATTAATTAGTCATAATCCCACAAGAGAAGTTCGAAAGCCTTTCCTCAAATGACTTAATTTGACCTATGGCTCACAGAGAATTCATTGACTTCTGAGACCAAAGGGTTCGCATCCCGTCTCATCCTACAAACATTTATTTCAATTAGATTGGCTTCCAATCCAATTGAAATAAACAAAGACGGGGTTTAAATGGCCTTCGATGTCGAAAAAGATCTTAAATAAAATTAAAAAACTTCAGAGCTCTCGAAAAATAGAGAGGAAACATTCTATTAAAATTTTAAATCCTGTTCGAAATATTTTATACTCTTTATTTATTTCGAAGGGGGGATTTTCTCTACCCCGCCCCCACAAAAACGACCCTAGTAAGCCTATAAGCCTTATGTTAAAGACTATTGCCTTTTGAATTGATAGGTCTCCCGGTCTCTCGTCGCATCTCAAGGAGTGATTCTTCTTATTGATGCAAATCAAGGAGTGCAGGCTCAAACCGTGGCTAATTTTTACCTGGCATTTGGGAAAGATCTTGCAATCATTCCTGTTTTAAATAAAGTTGATTTGCCATATGCAGATCCAAAAACTGTCAAGGAACAATTACAAACCCTTTTTGAAATTGAACCCGAAACTGTACTTCAGGTAATTCTATTTTACATAGGGGTTATATTAAAATTTAAAAGGCTTTATTTTTTTTAAATATAGATTTCAGCCAAACTTGGCACTGGCGTACCTGAACTACTTAAAGCAATTGTTGAACGAGTACCAGCCCCTTCGGGAGATCCAAAAAAACCCTTGGAGGCTCTTATTTTTGATTGTTGGTTTGATCGTTATCGAGGTGCAATTGCTCTGGTGACTGTCAAACAGGGAACAGTCTCAGTTGGAGATGAACTGCAGAGTGCTTTTTCTAAAGAATCCTTTCATGTCAAGTCCCTGGGCCTTCTTCGACCACATGAGCAGGCGGTTACCTCTCTGTAAGAAATACCTAAATATTTTTTGAAAATTCTTGGCTGGTTATTAGGGTGTCCCTTATTTTTCAAAGTATTTATTTTGGAACGCATAGGGCCTAGTTTTTTTCATTTGCCCCTAAAATACTCACAAATAAAATTTTAGCATATTTGGGGCACTGCAACCCGTGCCGACGAGCTCCGAAACATGGCCATATAAGCTGTGCGGATAGAGTTGCGCGCCCTCGCTCTATTTGTCAGTTGTATTCTGTTTGTTTGGTAATTCAGCAATTTTTTATTAAACATAAGGTAATATTTCCAAATGTTTCGGAGGCTTATTGGCACTCCTTCTTCAGTGGGTTTATAATATAACGAAAAAGAGGGACATTCGTGAGAAGAGAGTGGTGAGTTAAAAAGAATGTTTCAAAAATAATTTTTTATGTCTCATGATGTCTTGCTGTCGTCGCCAAAATATCGCTTTTAATGAAATATAGAAAGAACTAGCGACGGTAGGGTTGCCTTCGGCAAACCAACCTCCGCTAGGCCCTGACGGGCGGCGTCTCGGGATATGACTAATAGGGTGGAGCGAAATTTTTTTTTTTTTTTTTTTTTTTTTCGAATTTTAAAACGGGCTGCCCTGGAAAAGTTGTTCCATAATGTGACTATTTACCCCCTATTTTTATTTCTTAATACGAGCATATCTTGAGGTGCCCCAAGAGACTCAAAGTTTAAAAAAAAAATAATTATGATCTTCCACTATTAAATATAAATATTAGTGCCAAAATACTTAATTAGTGTTGATTTATAATTAATAAATAACTTGGAACCAATAACCGAGTGTTTTATTTTCATATTTTAATTTTCAAAATATTTCAACTAGAGCCTACGGTACACAGGTTTAGGATCCAAATTTCAAAAAACCCTGAAAACCTTTTCGAGATATTTATTTAAAGAAACTTTTAGCGAAAAGAGCTAATTGATATCTCATATCGTTTAAACGTAATTAAAAAAAAGTCAAAAATTTAATTAAAAAATGCATTTTTTTCCAAAGTGGCGATTTTGGGCCCTTAAGGTCCGAATTTCAAAAAACCCCTAAAGGGCTTTTGAGGTGTTCATTTAAGGAAGAATATACCGAAGGAATTAATTTGATATCTCATCTCGTATTTTTTTCTAAAATGGTGATTTTAGGCCCTTAAAGTCCGAATTTCAAAAAACCCCTCAAGGGCTTTTGAGGTGTTCATTTAAGGAAGAATGTACCGAAGGAATTAATTTGATATCTCATCTCGTTTAAACGTAATTAAAGAAAGTCAAAAATTTAATTAAAAAAATGCATTTTTTTCTAAAATGGTGATTTTAGGCCCTTAAGGTCCGAATTTCAAAAAACCCCTCAAGGGCTTTTGAGGTGTTCATTTAAGGAAGAATGTACCGAAGGAATTAATTTGATATCTCATCTCGTTTAAACGTAATTAAAGAAAGTCAAAAAATTAATTAAAAAATCCATTTTTTTCCAAAATGGCGATTTTGGGCCCTTAAGGTCCGAATTTCAAAAACCCCTCAAGGGCTTTTGAGGTGTTCATTTAAGGAAGAATGTACCGAAGGAATTAATTTGATATCTCATCTCGTTTAAACGTAATTAAAGAAAGTCAAAAATTTAATTAAAAAAATGCATTTTTTTCTAAAATGGTGATTTTAGGCCCTTAAGGTCCGAATTTCAAAAAACCCCTCAAGGGCTTTTGAGGTGTTCATTTAAGGAAGAATGTACCGAAGGAATTAATTTGATATCTCATCTCGTTTAAACGTAATTAAAGAAAGTCAAAAAATTAATTAAAAAATCCATTTTTTTCCAAAATGGCGATTTTGGGCCCTTAAGCCCTGAATTTCAAAAAACCCCTAGAAGGCTTTCGAAGTATTCATTTAAGGAAGAATTTGTTTTTACTTAATTGTCTACCTAATACTTACTTAATTGCGATAATCTAGGTATATATCAAGAGATACTCAAAAACGACTATTTTCAAAAACTTTGCGGGCAGGTCGGCACGGGTTAACGTCAACGTAGGTGAATAAAATTTCATATATAAGTAAGGCTTAGTAGCTTGAAAAAAATTAGAGGGTATGCGTTCCGGTATTAAAAAAAAATTTTTTTTGCCCATATAAGGGACACCCTAGTGGTTATACTTGAATATTTTCAGCTCTACAGGCCAAGTGGGTTGGGTAGTTTGCGGACTTCGACAACCGCGAGATATTCGTGTCGGTGACACATGGTATCTTCGTAGTCAACCACTCAAGGAGATTTCAGAGCCTATAAAAATTAACCGAGCGGCAGTTTTTGCTGGTCTCTATCCATCTGATCAAAGTCAACATGTGGCCTTGAGAGCAGCTATTGAAAAACTCGTATTGAATGACCCAGCAGTTGAACTTTCTGTCGATACTAGGTAATAAAATTAAAAGTTTGTTTCTTATTTTATTTTTTTAATTTAGTTGATTTTTTTTTTAGTGCAGCTCTTGGTCAAGGCTGGCGTCTTGGATTTCTTGGTCTCTTACATCTTGAAGTATTTACTCAACGTTTAGAGCAAGAATATGGAGCTCTCACGGTTCTTACTGCACCTAGCGTCACATATAAAAGTAATATTTTTTTTAAAGGATAAAAAATTTAATTTCTAATCTACGTGTATATAGTGTATATGTTACGCCGAATCGACGAAATTGTCTATTTCATGAAATCGGCAAAATTTTGCCGTTTTTGTAAATTCGGCAAGGCCTCTGCCGAGTTCACGAATTAGGCAATTTCATGCCTATTACGCGAATAGGCCGGGGTCCCTGCAAGTTGTTTTAATTATATTACTTTTTTCGTGAAATAGGCAAAACTAACAAAATATATTGCCTAATTCGTGAACTCGGCAGAGGACTTGCCGAATTCACGAAAATGGCAAAATCTTGCTGATTTCATAAAATAAGCAATTTCATTTCGTCAATTCGGCGGAACATATAGACTTATATAATTGAGAAGAATCACACTTCCTTTGGAATTTCGAATTTTGTTCTTTTATAGAGGACATTATGTGGAGACCAGGAAAATTACTTATACCCTAAATTCCCAGAGGGAGCTTCAAAAGATTCCTGAAAATCCCGAATTTTCGCATAGAAGCATTGTATCTCTCCTTTTAAAAAAATCAAAGCTATTTAATTTTAATAATTAAATCTCTCAAATAAAAAATAATCAAAATTCTTATATAATTAAATTTTCTTTTTTTTTTTATATATTAAACGGGTCGAATACTTTCCGTTCCAAAAACACTTTGTTCCCATGCCCCACATTGTATTTATATTTTTTTTTATTCTCTTTTAGTTAAAATATCTGGAGCAAAGCTCATTAAATCTTACCAAGGCAAAGATGAAATATTTATAAGCAACCCGATGAAGTTTCCTGATGCCCAAAATATTGTAGAAGCCTCTGAGCCGTTGATTTTAGCAACAATTATTACTCCAAATGAATATTTGGGTCCAGTTCTTGGACTCTGTCACGATTATAGAGGCATTCAATTAAACTCAACTAATATTGATCAAAATCGAATTATGCTTCAATTTGAGATGCCATTGAATGAGATTATGATTGATTTCCATGATAAACTCAAATCTATATCAAGCGGATATGCGAGCTTTGATTATGAAGATAATGGATATAAAGTTACTGTCCTTAATAAAGTAAGTTTTTTTATGAATATATCTCTTGCTAAATGCAATTGTGACACAAGTGAATTAATTTTGATGGATGCAGACAGGCCATAGTCTGGTGGATATTATTGAGAAGGATGAAGTTAAATAAAAATCTGGAGTTAATTTTCAGGCCAATTTATTTGGATTATCTCCTTCCGCTATGAGTCAACGTTTCGGAGTCCAAACGACTCCTTCTTCAGGACCATGCGCGGTCAAGAAAACAAATTTGCCCTCAATTTTTTAGTTGCGATTAATTACGCTAGTACACATATAGTCAAAGGCAATGGAGCCAGAAGAAGAATGATTGAAATAATTCTTCTCGCAACTACTAATGACAAAATTGAGAGCAAATTTGTTTTCTTGACCCCGCATGGTCCTGAAGAAGGCGTCGTTTGGACTCCGAAACGTTGACTCATAGTGGAAGGAGATAATCCAAATAAATTGGCCTGAAAATCAACTTCAGATTTTTATTTAACTTCATCCTTCTCTATATATATATATTTATTTATTTATTTAGTTTAAATATTTAAGTATATATATATATATAATCACATTCAGATCCGTGAAGAAAAATCATATGATTGAATATTTATTAATTCAAATAGCCGACATAAGATTTGACTAATGCAATACTCTAACCTTTTTTTATAAAAAAAATTTTATATTCATCGATAATTAAAAAAAAAAATCATAGAGATCAGAGACTAGCCAAGTGATTAAAACAATATATATATTTCTATATTATTCTCTACGTTTTGAAAGTGCCTTACGCTCTTTTACAAAGCTAACAAAAATGTTATTTATATACAAATGTTCTTTACTGAAATTCAATCTGTAACTCTGGCCTGGTTCAATCTTCGCCTCTAACGTTTATTTGTATTAATTAGAAAATTATAAATATAAAAAAATAATTGGAGCCGGACATTTTAATGACTCCAGGGCCGTCCCTGGTTCCAATTAATATGATAACTCTAGCTCTGGCTTCCCAGGCCTGCTAGACTATATATATAAAAGAGGCAAACAATCTATTTAAACAAAAGCTCTCGTCTCCGTCAATATTCTTATAATATATTAAAGTTGATATTATTCTCTTTCAATTTAGATATCTATCTTCTTAAACGGCCGAGAAGTGGAAGAATTAGGCGTCATCACCCAAGCTAGTCGCTCAAGGACAGTCGCCCGTCAAATGGTTAATAAACTCAAGGAGATGATTCCTCGACAGCTGATTCATGTAAATTTAATCTTAATTTTATAAAATGTAATTTTTTTAAATACTATTTATTATTTATGTTTTTACAGATTGCAATTCAAGCCAAAATAGGAGGTAAAATAATTGCTAGAGAAGATATTAAGCCATTTAGGAAAGATGTTACTGCTAAATTGGTATGTGTCATTTGGATTTCAATATTTGTCTAGGAAATGATTTCATAAGTTCGTGCTCGATTTTGTAAATGTTCTACATTATGTATTTTTTAAGAATGGATTCGCCAAACTTATAGCTCGCTGGAAAACTATTGTAGGACTATATCCTTGATTAAAACTATATTCTTTCAAATTGAATTGACTTTGCAACTTCTTCGGCTAAGACGGATGGTCAGTCAAAAAAATTATAAAAACGTTGTTTCTATTTTAAATTTAGTTATTCACCAATAATAACTAAATTTAAAATAGAAACAACGTTTTTATAATTTTTTTGACCTACCATCCGTCTTAGGCGAAGAAGCTGCAAAGTCAATTCAATTTGATAAAAATCTCGTCTGAATCAGCATATGAGTATATTCTTTCAAATTTTCATTATTTTTCGATCGGACAAGCTTTTTAAATTAAAAAATAAGTATTATGAAGTTAATAAATTATAAATTTATTATAATTAAGCCTTTTTAATAAACTACACTTAAATTCCATGGAATATTTACATACAGTAGATAATATGTGGAGCGGCGCGGAATAAAATTCCCCAATTTGGCCACGTTTTCGGTTCATATTAGGAAAATTTCTCAGATCCGGACGCCAAACCGGTCACGTGTTACAAATTCGGACTGTCCGGACGAAATCCTGTCGTATGGTTAACCCTATATATAGGAGAATTTTTTTTTTTGTATGAAACAACACTACATCACAAAAGAACATTGTCAGCATACACAATTGAATCGATGGTGATTGAATCAGGAAATAAGCAAGGCTTAATCAGCGAATATTATTTTATTTATTTGCCCTTTCAGCAGACATCTGTCTCAGATCTAGAGATACATGCATTTTCAAAAAAGTGAAAACAAAAGAAAGTATTATCATCGCAATTCCAATGAAATTACATACATAGAATTTACTAGAATTCAATGAAAGAGGAATGCAGCCAGGTAAAAAGCCTTTATTATCAAATCAAACTCCTTTTCAAAACGTTTCGGCCAATTTTATTGTGCCATCCTCAGTTGCATAAGAGTTTAAAATAAAAATTAGAGTTGTTAATTAGTCTTATCATATTAAGCCAGTCATATACAATCGCAGATATATTTGCATTGTTTTATACATAGGCTATTGTATATGACTGGCTAACTCTATTTTTTTTTTTTTTTAAACTTATGCAACTGAGGATGGCACAATAAAATTGACCGAAACGTTTTGCAATAAAGGAGTTTGATTTGATAAAAGAAGCTTCCTACTGGCTGCCTTCCTCTTCATTTCTCTTATTTAATTTACTACTTATTAGGTACAGTATATTTATATAAGTTACAGGTAGAGCGCTCGGAGCAGGCGTAAAGAATGGTTTAAATTCTTTTTTGTGCCAATGTTAAATATTACTTGTAGAATTAAATACAGATAAATGGGGCAGCGCATTTCCAGCAACCAATTAAAAAATGAGATTTGGATGAATTTTCTTTTTAAATAAATCGTTTAAATAATGAGCTCGGCACAAATGTGATGTGATCTCTTTTTCTTCTGTTGTATTGATGCTGTTAGAATCCATTCTTTAAGCTTGCCCTGAGTTTTGTTTTGTTGCTCAAGTGCGAAAAAAAAAATGAAAACTACTCATCTTAGCTTAAAACACATCATTAGCAAATCTACTCTTTCTCTCACTCTGTACTACTTTGCGCTACTATAGGCCTATAAACTTGTTTTATTTATTTAAAAAAAAAATTAATTCAATTTCTAAAACATAAAAAAATTCTTTTTTTTTTAGTATGGCGGTGATGTGACTCGAAGAAAGAAATTATTAAAACAACAATCTGAAGGAAAGAAAAAAATGCGTCTAATAGCTAACATTGAAGTCCCAAGAGATACATTTATTAATATCCTTAAACGGTAATATTTACTTATTATTATAATATTAGTGTAATAATAACAAAATTTACCTTATTCTCAAGCGTTACATAACTTAAAGGCCATCCAAGTATTACGTAAGCAAATGTTTGACTGATTTATATCTCCCCGTCCCGTGACATCAATAAGCAAATCCTTAACTCTTCCCCCTTGCTCAGGTATGCATTTTATGTGTTCACATATATTTTTGAAATGCTTTTAAGGGAAGATTTTTTTTTTAAATTTATGAATTTATTTATGAATATTTATATTATTATAAATATTAATTAAAACGTTATGCAGATATTTAAATAGTCAGAACGAGCTTCGTAATTTTTATTAAAATGGGAATAAAGAAATCATTTCACTTTCAAAAAGTTTGAAAGTTCATTTCGACAATTTGTATACTTTCCATTGATGGAAATAATTTTAAAAAATTTCATAAATGGAAATGGGATCAAAATACAAATAATTTTAAGGAGGGTTTTCCCCTTTTCATTTATCGACAATTTTTGAATTTACCAAATTTTTTTTTATGTAAAAAAAAATTTTAATCCCCCAACTTTAAGTCATGTTTCTAACTTATTAATTATTTTTACTTTTAGTTTAGTTATTGTTATATAATATTTAATGTTTCTTAAAAAGTTATATATATTTATTAAGTGAAAATAATAATTTCTCTTTCATAGCTATCCTTTTATTATAAAATTAACCCCCCCCCCCCCTCCCCTCTTCCCCCAATAATATTAAAATTAATTACAGTAAGCCGCGTTAAAGAACTTCGTTCCAATAATATTTTTAGGAGTTTAATAAAAAAAAAAAAACATGAATTTCCCTTAAAAAAATATCTGAAATCCTCCCCTGAAATGGAATGTTTGTAAAATTTAAAATACATAACTGATATGAATATTCCGACTAATATTAAAAAAGATTAATCATTGTATGTTAAAAGATCTATGATGACTCTTTATTTTTGACCCATTGCATGAGACAACTTCGAATGCCCTGTTCGAAAGGTGTGTGTTGACCAAATCCGAGCTGCGTGAGTCGGTCCGTGCTCATTGTGGTATCGTAAGGCCTTTTGACCCCATCTTTGGGTACCTCTTTAACAGAATTAATATGAGACGAAGGCAAGTTCAAAGCTCGAGCCATTGCTTTTGTCATTTCAAATTTTGTCATAGCTTCAGCTCCACACCATTGCATAATTCCGCAAATATCAGCCTCACCAACTTCTCTCTATAACAAAAAGATACATAGTAGTTACTTTGGTTGCGAATATAGTGAATAGCCTACAGATCCTGGATTCCTCGTTGATTAAAAGTTTTTCTTCCCATTTTGATTGATTAGTTTTTTCTTCTTTTATATAATAAGTCCATAAATAAGAAAAAATAAATCAAATATTAAATCTTTTTACCTGGAGTTTACTTTCCGCCAATTGATAGCAAACTAGAGCAATATCATCAACATGCGAAGGTCTTCGAATTTCATAATCAGATACATTTGCAGGATTATCAGATTTTAATAAATTCTTAAGTAAAGAAGTTACAGCACTTTCTTCCAGTTTTTCCACTGGCCCGTAAAGAACTGGAACTCGAAGGACAATGTTTTTCGATTGAATTTGAAGGACATAATGCTCCCCTGCCAGTTTGGTTCTACCATAATGGTTCACTGGTTTAGTTTCATCGTCTGCTTCATACGGAGCATTCTCACCATCGAATACATAATCTGTACTTATATATAGCAAAGGAATTTGAAGCGAATCTAAAAAAAAGAAAGAAAAAATTATTTAATAATGAAATAAAGTTTGTATTTTTTTAATTTAAATTGCTAACCTGCTATCTGGGCGATATCTTTAGTGACATTTGCATTGAAATTATGTGCTGCCATAGGCTGCGAGTCGACTTGATCAGGGAAACGAAAAGCAGCCGAATGGATAATAAAATCGGGTTTGAAATTCTTGATGGATTTCACTAACTCCTCATGGCGGGTGAGATCTACTCTCTTCAATTTTGGATTAGATCTAAAAATATATATATATATTGAAGTAAGGTATGTATATAGAAAATTTTTTCTTGGTGGGTCCTTCCCCTGAAAACATCCTCAGCTGGCGATCTCGATTTGGCCCGCCGAAGGCGGGCGACAGCCTAGCAAGAAGGGCTTCCCCCCCCCCCTTAACCCCCTCGAGCTGATTCAATTTTCAAATTTTACAAATATGGGATTCCTATCATAAATCTTTGCCGATTTATGATATTTATTTATTTTGCAATAAATAATTTATAAAACTAAATAAATAAAATCCTTTTTTTTGTGATTATAATACTTTGAATGATTAAATTAAAATTTTTTTAACATAAATATCTATATTCAAATTTGGTATAACTATATTGAATATATGGAACATTTATTTAAGAGAATATCAAAAGTGCAGTAAATTTTGAAATCATCTTCAGGAAATTTGTTAATAATTTGACGAACAACTTAAATTAATTAAAAAAAAAAAATAATTTACCTGGTTAAAGACGTCCCCAAAACTTGCCATCCTTCGTCCCGGAATTTTTGAAAAATGGCTCTCCCCAAAAGACCGGAGGCTCCTGTCAAGTAAAGTTTCTTATCCTGTGTCATTGTTTTTCTATTTTGTCCTCGTCTCTGGTTCTTATCTTTTTAACCTTAAATAGAATATATATATATATATATTTATGTAATTGAAAAGTTATTAATAATTAATATTTTACTTGCATACATTACTTAACCTCAAACTCTATTTTTATCTTAATTAATATATAAAAAAAAAAAATAGATTTCGAACTTAAAATTCAAGATAATAAATGATCACATGATTAAATAAAAATATTATATTGGAAATTAAAAAAAAAAATGGATAAAAGGTGCCAAAAAATATTAGAAATTTTCACAAATATGGAATATCCACCAAAAGATGATAATCCTCTTGCCAAGGTAAATTATTTTTAACTAAATTATTACAATTAAATATTATTTTACTTCACCTTTTTATTTTCTTTTTTTCTTTTAGAAATGGTTAGAAGGGAAGCAAAATTTGGTGTCATTCATTGATGGGTCATTTCAATCGAGTGAAAGTGAATTTTCAACAGTCTTGAAATCCACCAAGAAAGCTCTGGAATCTTGGCATAAATCGCAAAATAAAAGGCAAATATTAGACACGTTATATTTTATTTTATAATACGCCTAGCCATGATTTTACTTTATATATAAATATATAATTTTATAACTAATTTACCTGAAGTGATTGAAAATATATTTATAGATTTTTCGTTTCCATGGTTACCTATTCTATTTGAAGTTTTTTTTTTGGGGAAATTTGGTTAAAAAAACCCTTCTCACACTTGAATACTTTATATTTAAAGATTAATTTATTTTTACTTCTTTTTAAGGCGAATGATAGTCGAAAATTTAAATAGGATCATGTACTGTATAAATTTATAATTAGGGCCTACTATGAAAGGCTTCCGCGACTGGGTGTATATGAAGATAAATTTGTTTGGGCGCCTTAACACGGAAAATTTATCTTCAGGTATATATATATATATTCTGGGAGGCTTCCGCGATTGGGTGTAGGCAGGGATAAGTTTCTCGCATATATGTGATGCGGAAAGTGAAAAGGGGCCCTTGTTGAAAATTTCACAAATTGAGTTATTGTTAATTGATTGTAGAAGATAATTTCCTGAACATTTTAAGACCACTATGATATCTCAAAAACTAAAAAAAAGTTACAGCCTTTCAAAATTATAGATATGAAAAACGGGATTTTGAGCAAAACGCATTAAACTCGACAATAAAGTTGATCCGAAACGTCGCGATTTATTTTTTAACGAGAGCAGGCGTTATTTTTTGGCTTATTCCTTTCTCTTAAAATTTAAGAGCTTTTAACTATTAATAAATTTTAATTCTTTTTACAAATATTATTTAAAATCCTTCTAAAAATTTCTAAAGTGCTTTTTTACAAATTTATTTTTTTTTTTAGAATATTACATTACGGTATATTTGATTCATATGCAGAATTATTATTCGAAGTTGATGCTTCTGTTCGTAAAATCGAGAAATTAGATACTCGAGATTTTGATATACCATTAATTCAATCTTGTTTTGAATATTATTGCACTTGGCTGGAGAAATTGCAAGGTAATTAATTATATCTACTGTAGCAATGAAGTTGCGGTAGAGGAGTCTCAGTCAGAAGGATTTTTGAGAAACCAACAACGCCTCAGATGAATACAGTAGTGGGGTTATCAGAAATACTATCGACTGAGATCTCTCTACTTCCATCCTATTAATTATCAATTATAGGTGGAGATTGTGGGGGGGGGGGGAGTGAAAGGCATTTATTATTATTATTATTCATATACCCGAAAAAAAGTAAGGGTGTGCCGCCGGGTTGACAATAGCTTGTTTTATTAGATGAAAAAGAGAAGGCCTGTCTAGTCCACTTGATGGTGGACGTTCCTTGTCCTCCTGTCGTTCTTGCTTGGCTCGTCGCGCCTTGTTTCTCTTCTGGTCGAGCTGTTATTATTCATGCCACTAAAAACTTCATGCCATTAGCAGCTCTTTTTGCAGATTTATGTTGTCAAGCATCCAGGTAAACTCTTTAGTTTAACAGGAAAATATACCTGGTATTTCTAATATATTTTTTATTTATTTTCAGCAGCTCCCTCGAAGGTCTTATAAATGTCTGCCTACTGCCTGAAAGAATATTTTCAAATGAAAATGATAATATTCCATGGTTACGCTATTACGTTACTGATTTTAATATAAATAGTCAACAGGATATTTTGTTACTGGAACCGACAATTTCATGTAAATATCAAATAACATAAATACTAACTTAATAGAGAAGAAGTTTATGTAATGTAAATCTGACATAATTGCTGAAAACTTTTATTTTTTGAATTTTTCCATAAATTTAAAGTGTTTCCAAATTTTCCGTACTTTTTGATATTTTTAAATAGTTTTTTTTTATTTTTTACGAACTTGAAGTAGAAGAAATTAAGATTGCTGGAATGATTAAATTAAGGTTATGGAGAAAAGACAAACCAGCGACGACTGCTTTCCATGTTAAAATAATTTATTGGCAAATATTTCCGAATGCCTAACGCAATCCATCCTCATTGCAAAAAATTATACGATTGTGGAGTGTTTTTCTAAATCATGAAACTACATGAGAAGCCATTCTATATATATGGAGGGGATAACATCTGATGAGCAAGTCACTGAGAGAAAAATTATACGTATCTTTATATATATGATACAATTATTTGCGTTTGTTTTAAAAGAATTTCCCACAGTGACCTGCTAGGCGCGTGGACGTTCTATTTTTTATTATTATTATTTGAAATTCCTATCTGGATCCCAGTTTATTTGCCCTAGGTGCTTATGTGCTCGAAGACACACACCCCAACCCAACCGGCCACTGACCGTAGCCATCTACCGGCACCCCGTGGAGTTAGGTTATTTCTATCTCTAACTCCTCCTCCTACTTTCGTTTCTAGCTAGTTTCTAGTGAACTAATCCTTGTTTCTGGTACCACCCGGCTCCTTTTATCCAACCTGTTCTATGCTAGGGAGGTTAGGACAACCTAGTTTGAGGAGGGACTCCCTCAGCACCGACTCCTTTCGAAGAATGCATCACTGAGAGGGAACCTTCTTTACGACCCTTCCACAGGACGGGATGTCACACAACTCCCTCTTCTCGTAGAGTTGCCAGGGGGCTATTGCGGTGACATCCTATATTCCAATCCAGGGCGTGGACGTTCTAATACTGGCTTAACTTAATTAGAAATTAAGTTAAGCCAGTATTAGAACGTCCACGCGCCTAGCAGGTCTCTGTGAGAAGTTTTAAAACATACGCAAATAATTGTTTCATATATACAGTATATAAATATTATTTGACTTCAGAATTCGTAATTAATGACGCTCTTTTTCATGGGCGAACTCAGGTTGGAAGGTGAGTATATTAAGAAATTATAAAAAAATTGTGTTCTATCGTTGATTTCACATCAAATCTATATATTTTTTAAATAAAATTAAATAAAAATAAGAAAACCTATAATACAATTCCGTTTGTGTATAAGAAAAAGAAGGCATAGGCCTATATCAATGAAATACGAGAGGTTCTAAAAAAGGCCAAGCAAACCGAAACGATGTAAGATTGGCCATCATTGTAAACCGGCAAACAATAATAAAAATTTCTAACAATTAATTTATTAAAACACTTACCTTCCATCCTGAGTTCGTCCGAGAAAAAGAGTATCATTAAAAACGAATTCTGATAATCTCGCCGGACCAACATCTTCACTATACATACTATTTAACTTGTTCATCAATGGATTGCGTTAGGCATTCCAAAATATTTGCCAATAATTTATTTTAACAAGGAAAGCAATCGCTGGTTTCTCTTTGCTCCATAACCTTGATTTTATTTTTTTTAAATAGTTTTTGCATTTATTAATATTAGTTTAACATTTAAAACATTATAGTTATTTTATGCCAATTTTTCAAGCCAACAAAAACAAAGCCCCCCCCCCTCCTCACTCCTTTATAAATTGAATTTAATATTTTTGTTCAATTCTTTAATAGTAAATTCATCTTTATACTCAATTATGCTCGTTTATGAATCCGCTGATCTTGACTCGGCTGCACAAACTGCAATTGACTGGTCACTGCACAACAATGGACTTGTAACTATCATTTTACTATTCCATTTATTCAGCTTATTATTTATTTATTTTTTTGTCATTCTTCAAGGCTCCTTGGTCAATTCGACGCATTTATGTACAAGAAAGTGTATTAAAAAAATTCGAAAACAAATTGATTTTTCGATTAAGCCGAAAAGATATTAAAGGTACCGGTGAAAATGCTAAACAAGGTTTACAAGTGAGTATTATTTATTTATTAATCTTATAAAAAAATATAATTGATATTGAAAAATTCTCTTATTTATATTTCATAGGAAGCACGAAGTCTTGGGTTGAAAGTTATTCAAGAATATCTAATTTTAGGAGGCGAGGTTCGTTCCGACAAGGGACTCTTGAGCCTAAATTCCTTTCGAACTGTCCGTGAATCGTTATCTTTCTGCCATGAATTATCTGGTTTGGCTTCCGTTTCTGTTTGGGCGGAAAAAGGGTCCGTGGCACAGTGCGTTACCAGCCTCCTTAAGGTAATTTCTTTCTATTAATACTTTCTTTTTTCAATTTAACAATTACAACATTTTATTTATTTCCTTTTCAGGTCGGCACAGTATGGATTAATTCTCATGGGAAATATGATCCAGCTTATCCGATTTCATTTATTAATTTTGTTAATAATTTTGGAACTTTTGGAAACCGCAACAGACAAGATTCTTTTCTTAAAACTCCAGAAACAAGGTATGTTATATAAAATTTAGACATCTATTTGTATAATTCGCTAATGTCCGTCTGTCTGTCCGTCTTTTATGCTCCGTTTTTTAATCAGGACTTCTAGGGATTAGAGGAAAATTATTTTCATCTGGAAATTCCTATAACATTTTGACTTATTAATTCCTAAAGCTACGATTTCTCCCATAGGTGCAAAACTCACATTATCCGAATTTCAAAGTTAAATTCTCACAATACTGGTAATAATTTAGGGGTTTCCTTGGTTGCAGATAACTTTTAATGATATGAGGATGATATTAAAAAAAAAATTACAACAATATGACATGTTTATCAATAACAAACACTTTTTTTCGTTTTCTGTTAAGTTACCAAAAGTGGAGAGTGTGAGTTTTGCATCTACACCTCATATATAACGGTTATCGTCAAAGTCTTAAATGGCCTGAGTTGCCGAAAAGACTGTGTGGAAGTGTGTGTGAGTGTGAGTGAGAAAAAAAGGGCGTTAAAAAAAAAAAAAAAAAAAAAAAAGGCCGCTGGCGGGGGGAGGGGGTCCAGAGGGCGAAGCCCACCGGCTAGGCGCAAAGCTATTTGGTAGAAGAACACTCTTTTACACTTTCATATATTAATAATCACTATTTAATTTCTTTTCAGTGGACAATTCGATATGCTCACTATGGATAAACTTGATTCGTTGATTGCTAAAAGTTTTTCTTCCACTGTTCGATGGGAGTCATTTCCTTGGGTCAAGAGAGCACAAATTCTCATGGACGTTTTAGATAATTATAAACCAATATCTTCAATAAAATCTTGGTTTGATTTGGGACAGTCATCCATTTCAAATCAAAGCTACGTCGTTCATTCCTTTTGCCCTTTGGGCGTTATTGTTTTTCGTTTAAAGACGGCTGTCGAAATAGAAAAAGTATTTTCTATTATTATGGATGCTTTAATTGTTGGAAATAGCCTTATCATTTGTACTTCTATCCCTGAGGTAAGAAAATTAAATTATTTTATTGATACTTACACTGTAAAAAAAATTTCGAAGATTTTACAATTTTTTTGTTGTAAGCAAATTTCCAAGACCAATAGATACTAAATTTACTATACAGTTGAATTATATTTTTACAAAACTCTTTGTAAAAATCGTTTACAAATGTGTGGTAATTTTACTAATATTTAGCAATTTTCGAGTCCAAATGTCTGGTAATTTTACCAATATTTAGCAATTTTCGAGTCCAAATTTGGTAATTTTACTAATATTTAGCAATTTTACAATCCAAATGTCTGGTAATTTTACAAATATTTAGCAATTTTACAATCCAAATGTTTGTAATTTTACTAATATTTAGAAAAAAGAAAAAAAAATTTACGACTGGACCCATAGGTTATTGTCCTTTAGGGGACGTCTCTACCTGAATGGAGTGAAATAAATATTTTTATTTAATGAAAAATTCCTCCAGGATTTGAACACTGACCTTTTTTGTAGAAGCCTTGCTGCCTAGCCCATTTGACCATCGAATCACCTGTTAACTAATGATCTATCTCTGCTATTTGGCATTCAAGTATGACCTCATTGTCAACTATTTTTACTAAATAATAAAATAAAAAATAAACTTAAAGTTATCATAATATTATTATTTTTTGTATTATTATAACTTAAATAAATCCTTATAGTGCCAAAAATGTCTTTATTAAGAAAGCTAAAAAGCAGTCGAAACAAAGTCGGCCATGTTGGCAGCCTTAAAAGGAAAATTACTATACCCTTGTATTGTAAAATTAGAAACCTTTTTGTAAAATTACAAACCCTTTTCTAAAATTACAAACCGTGTTCTAAAATTACAATGCCGTTGTATTGTAAAATTAGAAATCGTATGGTAAAATTACAATATTTACTCTAATTTTCCAAGAGAATTGTAATTTTAAAATGTTTTTTGGTTTTAAAAATTTTTTGAATGCATAGATTTGTAAATTTAGTATACAAATGTATGGTAGTTATAATTTACAAGGAAAATTTGTAAATTTACTATACTAAAACATACTAAAATTAAAATTTTTTTTTACAGTGTAAGTAAGTTAGGGTG
Source organism: Euborellia annulipes (assembly GCA_023213315.1). Lineage (NCBI taxonomy): Eukaryota > Metazoa > Arthropoda > Insecta > Dermaptera > Anisolabididae > Euborellia > Euborellia annulipes. The sequence continues at coordinate 25,836 of JAKCPI010012208.1, read as the reverse complement.
GCCCACCCCACCTCCTTATTCAGACCATGATCATAAAGCGTTTTAAATCTAACAATTGACATTCTGAACTAGTTTGTTGTACCTGAGGAAGGCCACAGAATCAGTGGTCTAAACGTTGTTGTTTATATAACTAGATATGGCTGGTGTGTATATAAACTGCTGGACTTTTGGTGAGATGTTACACTCAACAAGGCCTCCATCCTCTTTACCTTCCAACCAGAGAGTGTAGGGCAAATCTCGTCAAGAGAGCATTCTTTCAACCCTAAGATCAATTAACTTGTTCTTATTCCATGGTCTGTGGCGAGAAGGGGCTTCTAGCAGCCAGATTAACTTCGACTAGAAATATGAACATTTCTTTACTCTTCAAAATTGATGGTCAGTAAAAACCCGATTGTTTGCCGAAAATTTCAATTCTCTTTTTACTTTATTTGTAAACACCTATATTTTTTCACCCTTTTTATTAGATTAAAAAAAAAGTGATGGGATAATTTTGTCCAACAGTTTATTCAAGGGTTAATGAATAGGCGGCCAACAAAAAACAAATTTTTCTCTGTCGACTTTTCGAACGCTCATTTCGCTCATCATCAGGACCTGTGGTCAACAAACATTTATTCATATATTAAAAAGATTTAGATAGACATAATATTCCATCAGAGTATATAATTACTTACAGATAGAAAAGTCATTATTCAGGAGATTTATTAGGAGGGGCAAAATTTAATTTGCCGCTATAATAATATCAAAATTTTAATAAAAATGATTTAAATAATCAGAAATGAAAGTTGGAAGAAAACGCAGCCAAAATTTTTTCTTTAAAAATATATTTCAACAGCTGACGTTTCGGCTTTGGTTAAACCCATCCTCACAGCTGCTGTTGGCCTTCATATACATATATTTTGCATTGTATTAGATGAAATTGTACTGCCCTGAGTCAATTATCACATTAGGCACAAAAAAATTAATATATTGTATTGGTGATAGAAGAAGGAAAAAGTTTGTCTTGAACTGAAAACTTTTTCCCTGATTTTATATCCTAAATTAATTTTAATACCTGATACAATGCAAAAAAAAAAATATATGTATATGAAGACAGCAGCTCCGAGGATGGCTTTAACCAAAGCCGAAACGTCAGCTGTTGAAATATATTTTTAAAGAAACAATTTTGGCTGCGTTTTCTTACAACTTTCATTCCTGATAAAAATTCCACCAGCCATAAAATACCCTTGATTTAAATAATAGAATATCTCTTCGAAAATACCAATAAAGAAGTTAAATATGTCCTTACTAATCTTTTTTTTTTTTTTTTAATTCAAATTTTTATACATTTGATATTATCTTTTTTCACAGATTATCAATTTAAAAGTAGCTGCGGAGAAATCTGGATTACCTCCAGGTCTTATTACTCAAGTGGATGATATCTACTACCCTTATCTAGCAAATGATAAAAAAGTATCTGCAGTCTGGTCGAGTTGTCCAGCATGGATGCAAGATATAAGAACTCGTCTCGCTTTGGTTACGTACTCTAAAACAACCTGGATTCCAGTCGGAGAAATTTTTGCAAATTAAACTAAGCAAAAGGAATTGTTAAAAAGGTGAACCTGAGATGGCGGGTGAATGGCACGCAAAAGAAAAATTTGCTTCTCAAATGGAAGAGCAACAAATCTGTGATTATTTTTGTTTATAAATTTCTACAATATAATCTTTAAAAAGTTCGCCCATTGTGCCATAGAGAAGATCTCTAAAAAGATACAAATCCTGCTTATATTTTTTTACAGAATTATACTTTAATATAATACACACTCTCCATAATATCATATCAAATTGATTTGTTTTCTTTTTATTTTCTAATTTCTCCTCATTTATTTTATTTTCCTTTCTTTTTTGAATACAAACACGGCCAATTATAATTACAGTATTTCAACAAGTAATTGAACCAACCCTTAGGTAAATAGCCTTTGCATTGGTGATTAATGAAAATTTTATTTTCCCTACATTTTAATTAAAAAAAAAAAAATATTTTATTTATATAGTAAAATTAATTGATATTTTATTTCTATTAAAACTTTTAATTTGCATCTTGATATTAAAACTTTTAATTTGCATCTTGATATGAATTTCAACAAGTAGGCAAGGGCGGTCCCAGAGGGGGGGTCAAGGGGGTCGTGACCCCCCAAAATCTTTTTTTTTTTTAATACACACTTTTTTCCCACTCACTCTCCCATTCACACAATCTTTTCGGCAACTTAGGCCATTTAAGACTTAAACGATACACATATTTGATTAATATATTAAATAAAATATTTTTTTATTTAATCTCCTGGCTGTAAAGCTCCTGCGAATCCTGATTAGATCTCCACAGCCTTAAAATTTCAACTTTTTTTGCCTTTATTTTGCATATTAAACAACTAATTTACTATTGACGTTTCTATTAATTTTAACCTGGAGTCATTCCACGTCAAATCGATACATACATACATAATTTGGTTAATAATTAACCGATTTGCAAGAATAAATGATTTATGGAAAGCTAAAGAATTACAGAATATCCTACATATACGTTTTTTCCATTCAGAGATGTTGAAAAAATTTTAGGGTTGTCCAAAGTTAAGAAAAACTGGAAAAATTGGATTTTTTTTTAAACTTTTAGCCGTGTTTTGCACCACTAAATCACCACCAATTGGGCTGATCTTTAGATTTATATGTATCTTAAGTACCTGTATATTTTTAAGAGAAAACACCATAAAAAATTCTAGAAAACTTAAAATAAGAGCCGCTTTAGAGCAGAATTTCTATTAAAATTTTATATTCTCTATATGTCTAACTAGAGCTATTCGAGCAAAACTGATGGCATTTTTGGAAAAAGGACGACGCATATACTCAGAGATCAGCTCAAAATATCCCCGGTACCAAAATCACTGTTAGCCTGTGCAATGTTTCCCAATTATTTCAAAAATCTAAAGCAAGGATTGTTTTAATTAATCCTATCATGATCCCTCAATGAAGCTTATATTATCTTTTCACCTTTAAGCAAGGATCATTTTAGATTTTTTTCAAAATTTTCGAAGGGGTACTTTTTGAAAAAAAATTATATTTAGAGTTAGCTAGAGTTAGTTGAATTTGGAACATGATTCTGAATCAGTCTATAAATTACGCAGAGCAAACTCAGGGCCGGAACTAGGAGATTTTATAGGGGGGGGGGCAAAATTTTATTTGCCGCCCCCTCCTTAAAATTTTCCTTGATCTCAAAAATTTTTCTGCGAAAATTTTTTTTTTTGCGGGACCAAATGTTCCCTTCCGAAAAAATATTTTACCTTTTTTTTAGAGACGCAAAAAAAAATTTGCCGCCCGCGGAACCCAAAATTTTTTCGTGTGCCGCCCGCGGAACCAGAATTTTTTCCGCCCGAAAAAATATTTTACCTTTTTTTTAGAGACGCAAAAAAATTTGCCGCCCGCGGAACCAAAATTTTTTTGTGTGCCGCCCGCGGAACATTTTTGCCACCTTAGTAACCTTAAATTTTTATCTTTCTTTAATTGCCCCCCCCCCCCCCTCCCCTAATATCTGCCGCCCGGGGCACGTGCACCCTCTGCCCCCCCCCCCCCCTAGATCCGGCCCTGAGCAAACTTGTCAACTTGTAAACAATTTTTGTTTCAAATCTTAATAATCAAATCCTAACTACCTTCAAATATTTTATATACAATTTAGATTGATTTTACTTTTTTTTAAGTAAAACTCATTTTTAAAATCATATTCAGCAGCTGATCTAAAGAATTTTGAACAACACGTGTTTGCATAAGTATGTACCATCTTGGTACCTTGGTATATGTCACTAGTAAATGAACATTTACAATTACATTTCGAATTATTTTAATTTATATGTTGGTTATTAAATTAGTTTGATGTCTTGGAATAAAATAAAAAAAGTGTTTTATCAGTTATATGACATCAAACAAATTAAAAAAAAAAAACTTAAATAAAATAATTCGAATGTAATTGAAAATGTTCATTTACAAGTGACATATACATACATATATATAAATACATATTAAGTAAAAGATTTTAAATGACTAAAAATAAATAAATATATTTTTAAAGCAAGGCGACCTGATTTAGAGTCCCTGTATATCAGAGTCTGGCCATACGAGCGACCGTTAGAATTGTCGGCCATCTTTCTTCCGACCGCTCCATTGAATACATGGAGAAAAAATGATTTTTCTTTGTTAATTAATTATATAATAATTTTATTCAAAAAAAAACTTATAGAAACAGAAGCTAATATTTTAATGATTATTTATATACTAAAAAATAGTAAGTAAAACTACTCAAAATAATTTATTTAATGAAAAAACATTTGAATTTGACATTTCCCAATCTGTCATTTTTCACTTTCTCATAGCTATATATGTTATATTTATTTCTAAAATAAAGTAAATAATCTCAAGAATATTATTTAAATGAATGAATTATTTTTCCTTTACTTTTTCTTTTAAAATATACATTTGGAATTTATAAATTAGGCCTACTCTATATGTGAAAAATTTGATAAGAGCTTTGACTTTATCACGGACAAGGGCAAATACAAGGGGGGAAAGCGGGCAATTACCCTTCCCCTCCCTCTCCCCCCCCCCCCGAGATTCGAGAAAAAAAATTTTTGATATTAAAACTTACAAATTTGATTTGTAAATATATTCTGGTAAACAAAAACGGAATGGAATGCACTTTTAAATTACCGAAAGTAAGAAAAAATTGTGTGCTGAGCGACCAGTTACACCAGATTACTCCCCCCCCCCCTAAGAAACTTCTCTGGACCCGCTCTTGATCACGGACATAAATATAGGGTGCCCAGACGTTCTCTTTTTGATCTAAAAATATGTGTCGGGTATCTTTTGATATTTTGTTTTTCATTTTTCTGCCTCAGTATGTTAGGATCGGGCAAATGGGGCAGTGCGGGATTTAAAAGCCGCTTCCCCCCCCCCCCCCCCCCTTTACGGCAGATATTGAAATTTTTTCTATTATATAATATCTCTGAGTTCAAATTTTGTATAAATTATAATTTTTTAATAATAAAGAATATTCTTAAAAGATTTCATTATTTTTGCAATGAGTTAATTACTAACGTTATTTATATTTGTTTTATTCTTTTTTAAATCGATTATTTTCTTAGAAAACTCTATTTTATAATTAGGAAAATAAACTGTAAGCTAAATACATATATTAATATACATAAACTCAAAATTAAAAGTGATTTTAAGATTCTAATCAGCTAAATATAAGCCTAAACTTTGCATTCTCAATATAATAAAATTAATGGAGATTTTTAACATATGATGAGTAATATTTATAAATTGAAACCTCTAAAATAATGTTCTAAAAAGATTTCATGATACTTTGAACGGGTATCGTTATAAAAGTTAAATGAAATATTTTTTAATCCCATTGAGATGCATTGAAAATTTGAATTGGCGCTAAAATCAGGAAGAAAGATGGCGCGACCAATAAAAAAAAGTTCCCGTATGGCCAGACTCTGATATACAGGGACATACAGGGACTCTACTGATTGAAGCACTAGTGCGCTCTCGTGCGTGTAATCGGAGTTAGTCTGAATTTTGTGCCAAATGTCAATTTTGATCAGAGTTTGACAGACTTTCCCATCTATCTATGTAATCTATGCATTTCACTTCCCGTTATTTCGATATTTATTCCCTGGAATAAACGTTAAATGTTTATTAAACGTAAAATGTTTATTTCCGTTCTCCTGCGTTCTCCTGTTTCCGTTGTTTAATACATAGATAATATTGGTTTAATATTAGAATTATTGAATTATAATTAAATATTAAAAAATTATATCGATTAAATTGATAAAAGGATGGCGTTTGTCAAACAAGAAGACATTTCAAACGACGATATCAAGTATCCAATTCACATTGGTAATTCATTTTTATTTTATAACCTGTTTATAACCTATTCTCTTTCTCTTCTGTTATTTGTAATTTGTTTTTTTTTTATTTACTTGGAAGTGACAGACATTACATTAATTAATTAATACTTAATTCCAAAAGAATATACGAGAAAGTTTTGGGGAAGTCATTTCCCTTTTATTTTGAAGTATAAAAACCTTCTCTCGCCTATATATAGGTCTATAGAGAGAAAGTTTTGATGACCCCTGACTCTAAAATCGTGGGTCTGTCTGTGCTCGTTTTAAAGCATGAAGGAATTGAGCTAGGAGGTTGAAATTTAATTAATTTAATTTAGGTACCCCCATGGGACGTAACAGGAACCTTTTGGACAAAATCGGCTTTATTGATGTACTTTTTCAGTTGTTTTCGATTTTCTCAAAATTCGCTCCAACGATTTTGATTAAAATTCAAAAATCAATTATTCTTTAGATGGTCTTTAAAATGTATATTCTCATTTTGCCATTGAATTCTTTAAGACCACTTTACTCTTGTATTTCATAGGAAAGATAGATATTTCCCCATACTTATAAATTTTACATCTTGAAATTCAAATGTACCGTACTGTCGGTAACTAAATATATGTCGACACAAAAAATCTGGTGTGATAAGCACAGAACACAACTTTCGATTACCGAAGGTAAGAGAAATTTGTGTGCTGAGCGACCAATCACACCAGATTTTTTTGAATTCGTTGTTCCCCGAAAAAGTCACCCTAACATAGAAAACTAACAAATTAATTTTACTTATTCTTTATTCACACCTAAAATTTTTATTATTTGTATGTTCAAAAATTTAATAAAATTCTCAGACACATTTTTTGTATTAATTGAAATAGGAAGAGGTTTGCAGCCAAATGGAAAGAGCCTCTATTATTAAATAAACTCTTTAATCTGGACGTTTCGGCATAGATTCACTGTGCACAATGAGCTCATTTCTCTCTTATCCGACACTTGATGGTAATTAACGTTTGTCTGATATTCACTGACTAAATACATTGACAATATCAATCACTTGTATTATTTACTCAAGATAATTCTATTATTAATGTTGAATATATGTCTATTTAAGACTTATGTACTCATGGAAGGCTGATGATGGCACAGTGAATCTATGCCGAAACGTCCGGATTAAAGAGTTTATTTAATAATAGAGGCTCTTTCCATTTGGCTGCAAACTTCTTCCTATTTCAATTAATCTTGTAAACAGCCACGTAATTATAATAACATTTTTTGTATTATTGTTTTTGATTTTTTTGTTTCATTAGGTCCAGTCTTCCCTTGTATTCATTGTAAGACCAACTTTATAAATTTATATTTTCTATGGAAGCATTCGAAAAAATGTTTATCCAACGTTATACAAAGAATAGATAAAAGAAATTTGGATTTTCTCAAAAAACGAGGAAAAAAAGGTGATAAAAAGCAATTTATAATTTTTCAGGGTGGCTACAGACCTTGAAAACCTTAAAAACCTGGAATTATCAGAGAATTTAATGGGACCGGGAAATATCAGGGGAATTTATCGCGCCTTCTAAAGCTATGTCAAATTAGTTTTTAAATTGTTTTTGATATGTGACTATTTTCCCAACTCTAACAAAATGTAGTATTGTTCAAACAAGATTTTCTTGGCTCAAGAAATTCGTTAATACAAATTTTTTTTATTGTTATTAATCATTAATTTTCTTTAAAAAAGAACACCAATTTTTTTGTTATTGAACAAAAAAATGGCTTTACTTGAAGTAAATAAAATTAATTTCCACAAACATATAACCAAGTATTTATTAATTTACATAAGCGAAGAATGTAGGTACCGCCGGAAGTCACACCACGGACCATGTCGATTTGTACTCAACATGCCCTGCTACTAGACCATAGTACTGCATTCACTTATTTAAATATAATAGATCTATACATTTCAGTCTAGTAGAGAAACACCGCTCAAATCAAGCATTCAGATTTCTCCGGGGCTGAGGCGCGATCTGGATGGACGTTTTGAGATATCCTCTCAAGGGTGCAATTAATAAATAAAGAATTATATATATCATGTGCTGGTGCGGTACAGTGGTCCAGTAGTAGGGCATGTTGAGTACAAATCGACAGATCCGTGGTGCGACTCCCGGCGGTACCTACATTTTTCGCTTACGTAAATTACTAATTACTTGGTTATTTGTTTTTCATAATTACTTCATGATTTAGAACATGATATAGCCTATATAATTATTTATTTATTAATTTCAAACAATTTAACGATTTTTTGAGACAAGATGATATATCCTTGAGAATTTTCAATATATATGCTTGTATCATGGAAATTTTCATTAGAAAAGTATTTTTATTTTCTCAGTGTCAGATATCAGTGATTGAGTAAAACGTTACTCGTCTCATCATCGATATTTTTTGGACTCATTATCATACTTTAAAAAAAAGGTTCATTATTCAATCGTTGAATTGAAAAATTGCACTGGAAAATCGGGAAATTTCAAATCACATTTCTGGAGCCACCCTGTTTTTACTACTTTCCTTCTATAGTCCAGGATCCCGGGCCCATTTTTACTAGTTATTACAATCAAGCTAATTTTCCTTTAGTAGCTCTATTTTGATAAGACGCCCAACTTTTTCTCTTACAACAATTTCTGATTCTGGTAGCTAACAGGAGTAGCAGGGATAAAATATTTCAATTTGACGATTCTCAAAAATTTGTTATTATTTTTGGGTTTTTTCATTTTTTTTTTTTTTTCCTAAAAAAACATTTACACTTTTTTCTCATTCACACTCACACTCACACACACATTCACACTGTCTTCTCGGCAGCTCAGGCCATATAAGACATTTACGATAACCGTTATTTATGAATTTATATATATTAGGGTCCAGGCATTTTTATTTAAGCCATCTGGTATCCAGATGGCTTAAATAAAATCATCGGACTGCCTGGGGTCCGAACCCGCGACGTTTGGTATATGAGGTTAGCACGCTAACCTCTACACCACGCCCCGTCGGCGGGTTTTTTCATTAAATCTTCCAAGAAAATTAGTAACATTGTTGAATATTATGATGCCTTTGACACCCAATTGTTTGTCATGGTTGTTTATGTTTACGTTTTTGTAACCAATACATGTTTATATCTTTTTCCTATCAATAAATCTTTTTCTCGTTCTCTCTAATTAAAGCGCTAATTATTTAAAGCAACTCTGCAATAGGTTATGGGCCCAGTGAAACCAGACGAAAAAATGAATTACAGAATCGAGCCCTTATCGAAAAATAATTATGATTTAGTTTAAGAAATATATGAGAAAAACTGAAAAAAAATTAAAAACTTTTGAGGTTTTTTTTCCTCTCCTATCCCTTCCAAATTAAGGCAGGGTCCTCCAAGTCGAAGACTTAGGATAGACAATCTGGCGTACCCCCAAATAACTTGTAAAAATTTAATTCACTTCGGTATATCTTTCCGGCAAAATGTTATATCGAATGGTCTATATTGTGACTTTCCACTTATTTTTCAGAAAGAGCAATATATCAAAACCGAAATTCTAATTTGTAAATATCACTAAATCTATAAGTCTATCTATAGTGAAAAAATGGTTATTATAAAACTTCAAGAGAATTAAATTTGCTGTGAAATGAGTCAAGAATCAACTTTCTACTATACTTGGTGTTCATTTTATAAAGTAAAAACTGCGAATTTTTAGATAAAATCGCACTTTTTAAAAATTTTAACCCCGATGAGGCACGGGTTAACGTTATCCAATTTAGCTAAAACTTTGTTATTATCATTTTCTAGCCAAAAGACAACTTTTAGGAGGTTTGGCCGAAAGAAATAAAAAAATTTTGTTTTTTGCGGCCACCCTAAATGAAAAAACCCATAAATAGAGAATCGTCAAATTTAAATATTATATCCCTGCTACTCCTGTTAGCTACCACAATCAAGAAATGTTGTAAGGGAAAAAGTTGGGCGTCTCATCAGAATGAAGCTACTCAAGGAAAATTAGCTTGATACTAATAACTTGTAAAAATGGACCTGGGATCCCTGACTATTTAATTTTTTTGTTGATTTTTGATTAAAATATTTATATCATTTTCAGAAAAAGAAGAATCTTTAGAAAAAAACAAAAAGGAAAAATTGAATAAAAAAAATATGTCTAAATCCAAAAAGAGGAATTCAAACATGTCATTTGCCATAAAAAAAATATATCGCAAGAGATTTCATACATATACATGTGAGATTTGTTTAAAACAATTTAGACGAAAATCTAATCTTACTAGACATTTACTTATTCATTCAGGCCAGAAACCATTCAAGTGTGAAATATGTTCAAAACAATTTAGTGACAAGTCTAATCTCACCAAACATTTACGTATTCATTCTGGGCAGAAACCATTCAAGTGTGAAATATGTTCAAAAGAATTTTCTTTTAAATCTCAACTTACTATCCATTTACGTATTCATTCTGGGCAGAAACCATTCAAGTGTGAAATATGTTCAAAAGAATTTTCTTTTAAATCTCATCTCACTACCCATTTACTTATTCATTCAGGCCAGAAACCATTCAAGTGTGAAATATGTTCAAAACAATTTACTCAAAAATCTTATCTTATTACTCATTTACATATTCATTCCGGTCAGAAACCCTTCAAGTGTGAAATATGTTCAAAAGAATTTTCTTTTAAATCTCATCTCACTACCCATTTACGTATTCATTCAGGCCAGAAACCATTCAAGTGTGAAATATGTTCAAAACAATTTACTCATAAATCTTATCTTATTACGCATTTACGTATTCATTCAGGCCAGAAACCATTCAATTGTGAAATATGTTCAAAACAATTTAGTGACAAGTCTAATTTCACTACCCATTTACGTATTCATTCAGGCCAGAAACCATTCAAGTGTGAAATATGTTCAAAACAATTTTCTTTTAAATCTCATCTCACTACCCATTTACTTATTCATTCAGGCCAGAAACCATTCAAGTGTGAAATATGTTCAAAACAATTTACTCAAAAATCTTATCTTATTACTCATTTACGTATTCATTCAGGCCAGAAACCATTCAAGTGTGAAATATGTTCAAAACAATTTACTCATAAATCTTATCTTATTACGCATTTACGTATTCATTCAGGCCAGAAACCATTCAATTGTGAAATATGTTCAAAACAATTTAGTGACAAGTCTAATTTCACTACCCATTTACGTATTCATTCTGGCCAGAAACAATTCAAGTGTGAAATATGTTCAAAACAATTTACTCGAAAATCTAATCTCACCAAACATTTACTTATTCATTCAGGCCAGAAAACTTTCAAGTATGAAATATGTTCAAGTTCCATTTAAATGGAAATCTGATCTAATTAGTCATTTATTTATTCATTCTAGATAAAATGCATTCAAATGAAATAAGAGAAAATTAATTATTAAATATTTACATAAATCTCTCTCTCTTGATTTGCTCTGACCAAGCTCTGACTTTTTTTTTTTTTTTTAACATTCACCCTTTTTTCTCATTCACACAGTCTTTTCGGCAACTCAGGCTATTTAAGACTTTGACGATAACCGTTGATTATTAAAATATCTATTGGGGGTCCAGGCATTTCTATTTAAGCCATTTGGTATCCAAATGCCTTAAATAAAATCACCGGCCTGCCTGGGGTCCGAACCCGCGACGTTCGGTATAGAAGGTAGGCACGCTACCGACTACTCCAAGCCCCGTGGGCCAAGTTAGACTGAATTTAATTAATGTATCATTTAATTATTAATGAATATTTGTAATAATGTGGTAGAGAATATGTAATATAAATAATCTAAATAAAATAAATTGTAATGGTAGAACCATTTCTTGGCCTCTCATATTTGTTATTTCATTTTTTTAATTATAAATTAATAGTATAGTCACAAAAGCATTGAGTAATTAAGATGATGCCAGTCTCTGGACCCATAAATTTATTTAATTATATTTAAATCCTTTATTAATGAACAATTTCTTTAATTTTATAAAATTCCATTTATTTAATTTAAGGTGCGCGTCTTGAGGTGCTAATTTCGGGCCTTTCCAGCGGCCACAATTTAGAAGCTATCGGCCTCAAATTTTTTTTAAATTAAAGCTATTTAAAATATCTACAACTTATAGAAGCCCTTTTTTTGATTTTCGAAAAAATAAATATTTTTTTTAGATTATTCGCATTAAATAAATGATATTTTAAAAAAAGGAGCTCTATAAGTTGTAGATAATTAAATTAGTAATCATTATAGCTAAATATTTTTCGAGATCTATTATTTGAATAAGATAATAGTATTCAAAATACCTCGATTCGGACTTTAACTGAGTCAAGCCAAGCGGCGCATAAGTGGAAAATTTTTCTTTAAAGTTTTTCACGTTTTCGTTACGAGTAGGGTTTGGAAAAAACCGGAAAATTTTGAAAACCGGTTTTTCGGTTTTTCACAAAGCGGAAAACCGGTAAACCGGTTTTAAACCGGTTTTTTTTTCAAATGTAAATCAAGGAAAAAAAAATAAAAAAATACTCAAATCAAAATTTTATAGAATTATTTTTTAATAACCGCGCTCCTGCCTGCCACTCCAAATGGCTTAAATAAAATCATCGGACTGCCTGGGATCCGAACCCAAAAAAAATTATTATTACTACTATTCTGATCCAGTGCCAGCTTAAGGATTTGTTTACATTCATAGAATACAAAAAATACATAAATTTCTCTATACATTTCCTATGGGAGAAATCGTAACTTTATGAATTAATAACTCAAAAAATTGTAGGAATTTCGGGACCCGAGTATTTTTCCTGCACTCTCCATAACGTCCTCTATAAGACTGCAAAATTTCGGTTTCAAAATTCAAACGGAAAGTTGACCAAACAGAGCGAGACAGACGGACGGATAGACCGACACTCCGCTATTATTATATATAGATTATTTAAGTATTAGAAAATGGGAGAAAAAATATAAATAATCTATAATTTTTTTTGACGTGACAACGTCTTACAAATCATGTGTCTATAGTGGCATGTTAGAGGGGCTTGCACGAAAAAGTTTATTGGCTTGAATAACTCCTCTGTCTTAAGAGGTATAATTATGAGAAATATACGGTTAGAAAGAATGAGTTTTCAGCTAAAGATTGCACCATTTATTTTTTTCCTATCATTTTATTTTACCGCGCTGCGGTAAATTCTAATTTGAAAGTTTAAACCCCTGTAGATTCCGAACGACTATTCAGATCAGACCAAATGAGATGTCATTTGGTGCAGAAAGAAAACCTATAATAGAATAAATAAAAAAAATCCCGAGTAATTAACTCCAAAATTGGTTTTTTTCTCGAAAAACCTCATTTTTTAGGCAAAAAAATATCGAAAAATAGCCCTACTTGTGCAACGCATAGCTACTTGACCATAAAAGCTACATTAAATCTAAATATAGTTTTAGAAAGAGTGGTCCAATGCCCAGAGGTTATTTTTTCATTTTTTTGATATGACGTCATTTTACCGCATGAGAGCACTCGGCGGGATTTCGTTTTTCGAAATTTTAAACCCCTGTAGATTCCGAACGGCTAATCAGATCAGACTAAATGAGATGTCATTTGGTGCAGAAAGATAACCTCTAAGAGAATAAATAAAAAAATCCCGAGTAATTAACTCCAAAATTGGTTTTTTTCTCGAAAAACCTCATTTTTTAGGCAAAAAAATATCGAAAAATAGCCCTACTTGTGCAACGCCTAGCTACTTGACCATAAAAGCTACATTAAATCTAAATATAGTTTTAGAAAGAGTGGTTCAATACCCCCAGGGCTTTTTTTCTTTTTTTTGATATGACGTCATTTTACCGCATGAGAGCACTCGGCGGGATTTCGTTTTTCGAAATTTTAAACCCCCGTAGATTCCGAACGGCTAATCAGATCAGACTAAATGAGATGTCATTTAGTGCAGAAAGATAACCTCTAATAGAATAAATAAAAAAATCCAGAGTACTTAACTCCAAAATTAATTTTTTTTTTCGAAAAACCTCATTTTTTAAGCATAAGTCGCCCTTAATGGATAAAAGTTTGGCCACACCTGTCATATATTGTTTCAATGAAAATGTTTGAACATGTTTATTTATGAAAACAAACTACTAGTAAAAAAATATAAAAACAATACTTTCTCTTTTTATATTTAAATATAGGTAAGGAAAAAAAAATTTTTTTTGAAATCAAGCAAAAGACGTTGTCACGTTAAAAAGCCACCGGCTGTGTAGAAGACACAGCTAACACCTATTTTTATTTGTCCAAGGTCTTTTTTCGGCATCTAAGGCCATTTAAACCCCATCCCTATTTATTTCAAATGATTAATAGCCAATTCCTATGAAATAAATTTTTCTCGCTTGGAACGGGAAGCGAACCCGAAACCCGAAACCCCAAGCTACTAGAAGCTATTGTAATATCTTCTCTCTGAGCCATGGATCACGGGCTAATTTATAAATTTGAATACAAGTATTAATGAAGAAAAAATTAAAAAAAAAAAAACCGATGTCGGTTTTTCGGGAAAAACTCGGTTTCTCGGTTTTTGAAAATTAGCCAAAAAACCGGTATACCGGTTTCGGTTTCCACCGGTGTCCAAACCCTACTCCAAGCCCCATCCCGACACCTCTAAGAAAAAAATAAAAATAAAAAATTTAATTATATAACAATTTTTATTATTTTTCATTTGAGAGATATAATTATTTTAATTTATTGGCTTTAATTATTCAGAAAGCAAGACTAAAAAATCATTGTGTGGTTTTATGAAACCACGATGCAAGTGAAACTTTTTCGGATCGTAGGCGTTTAACTGAAAATTTTCAGAAAATTATTCAATTAAGGTTATTAAAATCGCGTTTTTAATCTTAATTTAATAATTGGAAAATAGGAAATCAATAGACGCATGTTAAAAACTGTGAACAATATTTATTTAGTAATTAGCCGCGCCGCCCGCCTTCGGCGCGGCTAGCCAGGGGGGCAATTTAAAAATTGAATTATTAAATCTCACAATTATTTTTTATAATTCGTTATATATATTAAATTTCAACTTTCTTATTTTTGTCGTCACAGATTGTGACGTCATGGCTTGTAGCGTCATGGCTTTTTATGTCACCTCGTTACAACGCGACATGCTGATAGAAGAACCAAAAAATTCGTAGTGATATAATAAAAAGTTTCACTTTAAAAAAACTCAATGCTTTCCAATGGGCAAATTCTGAATTTTCTGTAATTTTATGTCTCCCCATTTGGGACTCTCTTTAACGTTCTCTCAAAGAATGCAAAATGATATTGAAATTTTAGGATGTTATCAATGTTCGCCCCACTATTCTGAAAACTTATACTATAAATATAATCAAGCATAGGCGCCGGAACTGGGGGGAGGTCAAGGGTACGTTGCCCCCCTGGCATCCTATAGGAGGGGGCAGAGGGGGGCAATATGTCTTCTTTTATTTCATTTATTTTTAAAAATAATACATTTTTACTTTGGAAAAATAAAATCTTTTAAATTAAAAAATTAAAAGAGTAAAAAATTCATTTTTTTCCAAAATATTTTATATAGACCCTATTGTAATTCTAATTTCTAAAAACATTTTATATTGAATTAAAAGAAGAAAATTAAAAATATTTATTAACTTCAAATAGTATAAATAGAGGCTAAAAAAATTTTTGATAAAATCACTAGCAAATTTTTTAAAATTTTAATTTTATTAAAATTGTGATTTTATTTAAAATTTTTAAAGCTTTATACAGTAGTAGATATGTTTTTGTTTTATACTATTTGAACATATTAAATTATTTTAATTTTCTAAAAAAAATTTTTTGCCCCCCTCCCTGATTCAAATTCGTTCCGGCGCCCCTGTAATCAAGTGATTGATTGTGGTTCCTGGATAATGAGAGCGACCTGCACACGAAACGTTGGTGAAATAATAATAATATTTTTTTTTCATTTTTAGATTAACATAATTATGATAATTACAAAAAATTTCTAATAAAAAAAAAAATACACAAAAATTTGAGAGAGAAATTTAGAGGCCACTCCGTTTATTTGCCCTTAAACTTTTATAATAATTACTTATTTAAAAACGTGTCTGTTGTTAGTGAGGTATTTATTAGTCTATTTATTTCATTACAACATTATTATTTCGGAAAAGGAACATAATTATGTACGTATTTATGTAAATAAACCTTGAAATTTGAGCCTACGACCTTGTTATTAAGACAAGAATTGTCAACTCAGTTGGTTAGTGGAACAAAATAAATAAATAGCCTAATTATACTGTATTTGTTAGTTTAATTTTATTATGAGGATATTTTCCTTTTGAACAAGCATGTCGTGTCTGTCAGGTGACTCTGAGTAGTGAGCGCAATCAGAGGGGGGGGGGATATTTTTGTTTCAATGAACTTTTCTATAATAAAATAAATGCAAAATGAAAAATACCGGCAAGTTAAGGACTTATTAAAAAATTGTGACCTTCATGCCAACATAAATAAAAAAAAGTTATTTAAAAATTTGTCCAAAATTCCCTAAACTTAGGGTTACCAAAATTTTTATTCCACAAATCCTTTCTCTCGTTATAATGACAGATAAATGAAATTATAAGTTGGCATTAAAAATAAAAGGAAATTGATAATATGATTTAAAAAAAAAAGTGCAGGAGGTGGATTTGAACTCGCGAAGTTTGATTATGTGAGATTGGAAAAAAATATTAGTTGCGACGAATTAACCACTTGAGCCACGCTTTACTTATTTCTCTAATGGAAAAATAAGCCTTTTGAGAAACATGAAATAAAAGAAGTATTAAAAAAATATTAATATTCCACATATGATATATCATTTTTCATTAATTTTTATAGGGATTAATAATTTATAAACAAAATGTTAATAGCATTCATAGTTTTCAAATAATTCAATGGCCAAACGTCAGATTGTTTATGTCTTAATGTAATTAAACCAAAAACTCTATCTAACATATGATACATGTCATTAATTCTTGAATTCCCCCTGATTCCAGAGAACTAAAGCCCTTTTAATTATATGATCTAATTTGGGAGTTATTGGCGATCAAAGTTAACCTTATTTTCGTCCTTAATGACATCAACACTCAATTTTCTATATTATCGAAAAAGCTTATTTAGCATTGTCTGATTAAAACCAAATTTTTACCAGAGATTTATAATTAAATAATGAGTTTTTTTCTAAAGTTTCATTGAGATTGGTAAAGAAATAAATAAAATATTAAGTATTTTGTAAATTAAGTTTTAGCATTCGGGATCCCGGATGGGTAAAGAGAGCCGTCTATGAACCGGCTCTAGGCTTGCAACTGAGATCCCAAATTCTAAAACTCAATTTACAAAATAGTCAATATTTTATTTATTTCTTTACCAATCTCAATGAAACTTTAGAAAAAAACTCATTATTTAATTATAAATCTCTGGTAAAAAATTTGGTTTTGATCAGACAATGCTAAATAAGCTTTTTTCGATAATATAGAATTCAGTGTTATTGATGTCATTAAGGGACGAAAATAAGCTTAACTTTGATCGCCAATAACTCCCAAATTAGATCATATAATTAAAAGGGCTTTAGTTCTCTGGAATCAGGGGGAATTCAAGAATTAATAACATGTATCATATGTTAGATAGAGTTTTTAGTTTAATTACATTAAGACATAAACAATCTGACGTTTGGCCATTGAATTATTTGAAAACTATGCATTCTATTAACATTTTGTTTATAAATTATTATTCCCTATAAAAATTAATGAAAAATGATATATCATATGTGGATTATTAAAATTTTTTTAATACTTTTTTATTTCATGTTTCTCAAAAAGGCTTATTTTTCCATTAAAGAAATAAGAAAAGCGTGGCTCAAGTGGTTAATTCGTCCTCACCCAAACTTTTTACCAATCTCACGTAACCAAACTTCGCGAGTTCAAATCCACCTCCTGCACTTTTTTTTTTATTTTTGTATAATATATAAAATGATATTTCAAATTCTAAATTGCCCCTCCCCTGAATAAATAAATTTCAGCTCCCCCTCCTTCCAAGTTGTAAGCTGCACAAGGTATTTATTTACCACCAACATAATCAGTGAGGCCCTTCGGGAGAGGGGGGCTGATATAATCGTCGGAGGGCATTTCCCCTCTCCCCCGTAGCGTCTCACTAATTAAAATGTTGGTAAATAAAAACCTCGTGCAGCTCACCGCTCACAACTAGGTCGGTCCCCATTGTTTTGCACCCTCAGCCCAGTTGCGCCGGTAGCGGGCGCCTGTTTTGCCACGCCCTCGTTACGGCCCTGTCTATAAATATACTGTATATAATAGAGGGGGATGTCCGTCTGTCTGTCTTTATCCAATCCGAGTCCCATCCCGGATCTCTCTAAGAAAAAAAAATAATAAAAAATTAATTATATAAAATTTTTTTTTACTTTTTAATTATTTTAATTAAAAGACTATTTTTTCTTAAGGCAAAACAAAACTCAATGCTTTCTAATGGGCAAATCCTGAATTTTCTGGAATTTTTTGCGGTACTGAGTATTTATCCTGTAACGTCCTCTCTAAGTCTATAAAATTTCATTTCAAAATTCCAACAGTCAAACTGAGCCTGATTGTCGACAGACAGACGAATGGACACTCCGCTATTAAAACTTATATATAGATTTTCCTATAATTAGACAAGACTGTGAATGTTCTTTCAACGCTTACTTTCCACTCTTGAGCATATCAGGCCCTTGTGGCGCCGAACTATACTATGCGGTTGACAACACCATATTTATTGCTACATCTCACCAGATAAGAAACCACCCTATTAGCCCTCGACCTCTAAATCGGCCTCCCTTTCTCCTTTCAATCATTCATTCATTCATTAATCGTCGTGACTAATAAATAAATAAACAAACCGTATTTATAATTCTTTTTAGAAGAAAATTTATTAACTTATTATCTATCTACTACAAGGCAAGGTAGTAATAAAAAGGGGATAAAAATTTTATTGAAAGAAATAATAAATTCTATTATATTGATTATCTAGTAATTTGAATAAATAAAAACAGAATCTAAAAGATGCTGTAAGATGTAATTATATAATCACAAATTACACAAATATAAAACATTTTCAATTATTATTCAGAACCATATTTAGTTGTCTAATATTCGGGGGCCGCCGCTGCCCCAGCCCCCTAGGTACGCCACTGTAGGTCTATAATTTCTATTTATTTTACTCTTCCTTCCTAGCAGTGGCATAGTGAGGGGGGGGGCAAGGGAGGTCATCATGCCCCGGGCGCTACTCACAAAGGGGCGCCAAATGGTCCGTGAAACAAAAAATTGCTGGATAATTATTATAATTGATTTCTGGAAAATATATTTTAAATTTAGTGCCAGTGTAATATAATAATTCTAGCCGAAAATTTTTCTTCCCGAAAAAACGGCCGAAAATCCGAAAAGTTCCAAAATAAAATATTTTAAAAAATCTGGTGGGACTGTCCCACAGCAGACAACTTTCGCTTACCTTTGATAAGAAGTTGTGTACTGTGCTTGTCACACCAGATTTTTTGTGTCGACATACATATATATACTGGTAGTTTCCGTCGATATATTAGATGTATGGTAATTAAATTTATAAGTATGGGAAAATATTTATTTATATTTTGATACCCTGGCTTCTATCTTTCAAGATTTACATTTAGATACAAGATTTGACACATATTTCGGCCTTTTTAAATGCATAATTTGGTATCCAAATGGCTTAAATAAAATCATCCGAACCCCTGACCCTTGGTTTAGAAGGCCAGCACGCTAGCCACTACTGTAGACCAAGCCCGAGGGCCCGAGCCCTACTTATAAATTTCTTTACATCTTCTAATATATCGATGGAAACTTTATATACGTATGTCGACACAAAAAATCTGGTGGGACAGTCACACCAGATTTTTAAAAATATTTTATTTTGGAACTTTTCCGAATTTCGGCGAATTTTTACTTTCGGCGAGTTATACCGCCCCCATAATAATTTTGTATATTTTACATATAATATTATATGGTTTTCGAATGGGGGGGGGGCGCTAAAAGGTATTGTGCCCCGGGCGCCAGTTAAGCTCACTACGCCGCTGCTCCCTAGGACTTGTATGTAGATGGGAAAATTACAAGAGATTGCTTGCATTGTTAAAGAGTATTTTTTAATTTAATAGTAAATTGTTACAATCACACACAATAGAGTACAAATATTTATTTATTTAAGGATTAGAGGCAAAATCACAGTGGGCTCACTTGTCTTGGGATTATCCGTGTAAATCCTCCAAGTTTTCTCGATGCAATCAAACACTCCTAAAACAACAACAACAACAATTATGTTTCTGCAATCTTTCAGGGGGGCACCTTCCTCTCAAAATTCTTGTATAATTTGATGAGATTATAAAATAATTCTGCTCGAGTATAGGAACAGATTCAAAATTTTTCTTTTTTTCTTATTTATAAGTAGAGACCGGATTTTAAGCAAAATGCTTATTGCTCAATTTTATAAGCAAACATTTGATATTTAATTTCTATACGAATTAGGAAAAACTAAGTGTATTGAGATTGCATTTTTTATGCTTTTTTTGGAGTTTTTATGCTTTTTTTCCCTTTCGTGCTTATTTGAACTTATTTTACGAATATTTATAATTTTTTTTTTTTTTTTTTTATTAAAAAACACTTTTTTCCCATTCGCAGACGCATACACCAGGGACGTATATAAGGGGGGGGGGGGGAGGGGGCCCGGCCCCCACAAAAAAAAAAAAAATTTCCAAAAACCCCGCAGTGCGAAAAAATATAGCGCTGTAAAAAAAATTTTTTCCGCAGGGTGAAAAAATTTGGTTCCGCAAAAACAAAATTTTTCGAGGGCGGGGGCGAAATAAATTTAGTTTATTTTAAAAAAAATTTGTATACGCCATTGGTATGAGTAAAAATTGCTTATGAGATGCTTTTTTTTCAACTTTTATGCTTATTTAACAACTTTTTATTCAAGTTTTTTTATGCTTTTTTAAGCACTTTTTTTTCATTTTTTTATGCTTTTTTGTCCGGTCTCTATTTATAAGTATTGTGATAGTATTAAAAAATAAATGTCAAGATTTTGATGGGAATATCCATTTTGAATGTCAATAATTCCAAAAAAGTGAGTCTGTCTATGAACAAAGAAGGCAAAGAGCTACGAGATTGAAATTTGATATACAAATTTAAACACTAGGTTATTTGTTTCAAAGGTTTTAATTGAAATTTGATATTTAGGCCTATTTAAATCAATTATTTTTCTTAAATTATTTGAAGTACACTTTCATATGAAAAGTTAGTAGAAATGTCTGCAGAGTAACAAAATATAAATATTTTCCTATTAGGCTGAACGCACACTAATTGGAGAAAATAGCTTTTGTCATTAGGGAAAAAACATTTTGCTCGAAACCAATTCACACTGATAGAGCTAAAATAAGCATTTTGTTCGATCATGGTCACATTTAGTTTTGGTTGATCAGTGTGCGTTATCCTATTTAATAAGTATTTAAAAAAAAAAAAAAAAAAAAAAACAGTTTTAAGCACCATTTGTTATGTCTAAAGGCGGCGGCTACACGTAACTGCACACTTGACAAGCATGCATGTGCAATCTTTTTGTACCAGCATACACCACACGGCACAAGCATGCTTGTGAAATGTGCCTAAAACTAACCTAAAAATTACAAGAAAAGTGATGCCCCGGATAGGCTGGAGGTCCCGGGTTCGAGCCCCCGGGGGACTTTTTTGATTCGGACTAAGAATTATTTAATACACAATTAGATTATGTTTCATTTTTATTGAAAAAAATAAACTTCACGCGTATTTCGAAGTTACTTTAGAAATGGAATTACAGTAAATTTTTAACTTGAAACACATAACCTAGTGTCTTTTTTTTAGAAATATATTCAATATTTGTAATATTAGTGCGAACATATTATTAGGGTCTATTATTATATTTCAACAAGAGCCTAAGGGAGCGTACAAGTATTACGTAACGCAATTTGGGGGGGGGGGGGGTCTCCTAAAACGTTACCATGCATTACAAGGGGGGGGTTGAACAACGCTTTACGTAACTTGTATTTTAGCGACTTTCCGGCACTTTGCGCAACATAATTGTGACTTTTAGATAAAAATGGCCACTTGAGAGTTACGTAACGTCTAGGGGGAGGGGTCCAGAAAAATATTACGGCGCGTTACATGGGGGGGGGGGGTCAAAAATCTTCAAAAATTGAGTAATATTTGTACGCTCCCTAAGGCAGTTCTGACTAGTAGTTGCAAATGATATCATTTCCATTGATTGTGAAAAGAAAGAAATTGTGGCTTAAGCCCTTCATAAAAATGATTTCCTCATACCAGCAGCAATCGTCAGCACTCGGCCTTTATCATTAAAGATGGGGTATTCAGGATCAGTTTGATTGCCAAGCATTTCAATTATATCCTTTCTGCTTTGCGCTGGTAATTTCTTCATAACTGCAAGGCGTCGATCACTACTGATCAAAATCCCTTCTTCTAGAGTTTCAGGTGAATCCATACGCAGGTATCTAAAAAAATTTAAAAAATTAATAACAATTTTCTTTCTTGTTAACAAAGTTTTTGCTTTTAAACTATTTGCACAGATAGATGTTCCAATTACAGAGGTATTGATTATAAAGATGCTGGCCCCGATGGTCCTTTTCTCAGACTGTACTCAGAATGGAAGGTAAGTGATTCATTATTATTAATTTATTATTAGAATCACTCATCTCAGGAGTATCGGGAAATCAAACAGGGATATTGTTTGAAATGTATTCAAAGGTAGATTTTGGGGATTTTTTCAGTGGATGGGATGATAAAATCTTGTTCCCAATTGCAAAAGTAAATTTGGTAGGTATAGCCCATTTAATCGAATGTAATAAGACCTATCTTTTGAGAGAAAAAAATTAAATTATCTCCAATTCTTATTTTATAAAAATAAATTATACATTATGATCAAATAGTAGAGTGAGTGCCACAATTAAGTACCCACCTGGGAACTAGATTCTTGATTATATGGTATAGCATATGGAAAATATGAAATAATTTTAATGACCGAAAAGATAAAATAAAATCTGGTATAGATGATTTTATTTTACCTTTTCGGTTATTAAAATTATTTCCCTATAAACCATATTCTCAAAGCTCTATCTCCCAGGTGTGGGCTTAATTCTGGTTCACACTGTACCAGGAATTTGTAAATAAAACAAATCATCTATTTAATCATTTACATTACAAGCTACAACCGCTCGCTCTGCGTAAATAAAAACAAATCATCTATTTAATTATTTATATTTAAAAAAATTTATTTCAATTGAATTTTTTTTTTTTTTTTTCTTTATTTTTCTGGCCGTTAGCCTCCGCCATTCAGCCATTCAATTGAATTATATACAAAATAATTTAGAAATAAGGATAGTGGATAACAACCAGGAAAAAATAAAAACAAGATCAATTTTTATCAAATTTTTCTTTATTTGATCGTCGAAGTTTCTGAACGCTAGTCGCGTCCTTCCTCAGGAGAATCAATCGTCAAACAAATACAGATGGAGGTATTTCTAACGAAAATTGAAATCGTTGGAATTTTATTATTTCATACACGATTTCAATTTTCGTTAGGAATACCTCCCTCCATCTGTATTTGTTTGAAGATTGATTGTCCTGAGGAAGGACGCGACTGGCGTCCGAAACATCGACGATCAAATAAAGAAAAATCTGATAAAAATTGATCTTGTTTTTATTTTTCCCGGCTGCTATCCACTATCCTTATTTAGTTAAATTCATTAATTTAGAAAAATTAAGGGACCGCAGAAAAAAAATTATTCTCAAGATATTAAAATAAATCTACTTGAAGGCTCTATATACATGTATGTGATGTATATATGAACCGTTTATTTTGAAAGTGGTGTAAGTCCATTAAAAAAAAAAAATGAGATATCACATAATTTATGCTTAAATTAGTGTAAATTTTCTATGTATAACTAGCTAGTGGTAAATTTCTTAAAAAAATTCCCATGTTTTGTACAATTGAAAATTGGTCGGTAAATAGATTTTTTTAATAAACAGATATGTTAATTAACCTTTAATTTTTTTCGGAAACAATAGAAAATGGACTTACACCACTTTCAAAATAAACGGTCCATATATTCTACATCTCTTGGAAATAAATTCAATTGAGTTTTAAACTTAAAAAAAAAAAATTTTTATTTATAGTTTCAAATTTATATTTAATTTAAAAAGACGATATTTGATTTTTTTTTTTTTTTAATTCACTCTTTTTTCTCATTCACACAGTCTTTTCGGCAACTTAGGCCATTTAAGACTTTGACGATAACCGTTAATTATTAATATATCTATTGGGGGTCCAGGCATTTCTATTTAAGTCATTTGGTTTTCAAATGCCTTAAATAAAATCTTCGGACTGCCTGGGGTCCGAACCCGCGACGTTCGGTATAGAAGGTAGGCACGCTACCAACTACTCCAAGCCCCGTGGGCGACGATATTTGATTGAATTACTTAAAATCTAATTATATTGTTAATGATTTATTGATTTAAATAAATAAATAATAATAACAAGATTAAATAGTGGAACATGGCTCTAGGTTGTTACGTTCCAGCATCCCCTGGAACCCGGGGAGGGGTAGTTCGCGCGACCCTGAGCGCTAGCCCTCCTCGGGTAGGGGATGAGGGAGGGCAATAGATGGAGGAGAAATTTAGAAGGCAGTCAGTCAGTCTCGAGTGGAGTCTCAAAAGAGCAGTGTGCACGATGTAAAGGAGTCTCCATTTAAGTCTCCAAGAGAGTAGTTGTAAGGATTGCGCCCCCAGTCACCCCGAAGCGTGGGTTCAACCCATCATTTAAAATAAATAAATATCTAAAAGAAAATTAAACAGTGTGTTTTACTTTTCAATACCCCCCCCCCCCATAACCTGACGGAAACAAAGGAAACCTGCGTCGAGGAGCACAACAAGGGATTTTCACCTTCTCTAGATCAGCCGCTCGGTCATTAGGAGGTGGAAAATACGCAACATGGTGTCAGGTGAGTGGGTTGCACCCCCCAACTCATCTTAATTAAGAAGAAATTATAAAAAAACTATAATCAATCTAATAATAATAATTAAAAAAAAAAAAAATTATATATATGCACTATTATATCACATTTATATGTAAAAAATTATTTAAAACCAAATTTATAATAATAATTTATATTTACTTAATTAAAACAAAATAATAATTAGAATAGTTACGCTTAAAAAAAAAAAACAATTATTGTCTTTTAAATATTAGATAAAAAATTAAGATTAAGATCCTTAGATGAAAAATTAAGAATAATACTAAATAATACCAAATAATAATACACTGATTGCATTTTCTAAATTAAAAAAAAAAAAAAAAAACTTCACATCAAAAATCTACGCGTTAGAAAAATAATTTGAATGGTTTCTTTTCAATAGAACTTCCTGTAATAAAATTATACTGAAATATAGCCTATCTTTTCTCTTTCTTAAAATTTAACTACACAACTTTTAAAACAAAATATCCAAAATGGAAAACCCAAGTAATATTCAACCCCAAATGTACGCACTTCGGGCAACAATGGCTAAAATTTCAACAAAATCTTGATCAAAAATTTAATAAAATGATCGACATATTATCCTCAATAGAAAACAAAATTAAAAATAAAAGTACCAAAATGTCACCCCCGGCTGTCCACGCAACTACGGTTGTAAGCTCAGGAGAGTCGCTCTGGCGCCCTGTGGACAAGATCGACTCCCCAACAACAACACCTGAACCCCAAATAACACCGGAAAATAAAATTAATAATGGTGAAAATTTTAATTTAGCCATACCCC
>JAKCPI010012207.1:0-26463 GCA_023213315.1 Euborellia annulipes | reverse complement strand
AAAATTCCTTAGAAAATTCTTATCTCCAGCACAGTAAACAAACAATTATTCTCATATTCATTGCGTTGTCATGACAAGAGACTAACAAAAACAAAGAATGTTGTGAGCGTGTGAGAGAAAGTATGAGTGAGTGTTTATGTAAATGAACAGGGGTGATTATTTGACGATGCCCTTTTGGAGTAGTGTATCTCAATTGATATGCAGCAAGTGGTGCGACTTCAGCTGCTTCCGCTGCTGCTGCCGCACGCTTTAGTAAATCCAGAGATGGGAAATTGGAGTGGCATCGCGTGTCCAACTGGGAAGAACATTGGAATGTTTTAGAGTCTTGACACAGTTTTGTCGGAAAATTTGTCACGAGGCAATGGTCTTTTGGCCTTATTGGCCGAGAGAATAGTCATGGTTTCAGCTGCCCTTCTAATTGTGGCCTATGTACTCAGGTAAAAAAATATTTATTTTTTTTTTGTTTGTTTATTATTTTGTTTGTTTACATTAAAAAAATAAATCATTTGCCTGGTTGCAAGAACGTATTTAACGGTTCGTTAAATGCTTTTAATGGTTTAAATCTTTCGCTAAATAATTTTGGGTTGCAAGAACGTATTTAAAGGTGATTGGTTCGTAAAAGCTGTCTTTAAACTAAATGTTGAAATTCGGAGCTTTAAACTATAAAGTATCCACTAACCTGATTAGTTTCATTGAAATAAATAAGCATTTGGTGACTATATTATCACGGGAGAGAGTTAAGATATAAATACATTAATTTAATTGAGTTTTCTTTAGTTTCTGAAACGCATTAAGCGATATTATTAATTATTATAGATATTCATCTGACGAAGAGAAAAAGTGAGGTTATAGTATATTCCCAGTTTCTTTATAATTTAACATCTGACAGCCAGATCTACCAACGTATTTATTATTTTTATTTTACGATATTTAAATATTTAAACATTTTTTTTGTAACCTAATATTAACAATTAAAATTTAAAGAATGCAAATATAATTACTATTTTTATTTATTTTATAATTTTGGTACTATTATAAATTATACAATTTGACAATGCGCTCTTGCGGTCAAATGGCCAACTAGATAAAAAGCTGTCATTTTCGCTGGCCCAATCGTTTTGCATCTATCTATATATCTTAACAGTAGGGAATAGTGCATCTCAGGGTGCTAATTTTGGGAGATTGCGGCCATAATTTTGAAGTTATCGATCTCAAATTTTTTTTTTTAAATTAAAGCTATTTAAAATATCTCCAACTTATAGAAGCCCTTTTTTTTTGATTTTCGAAAAATGTATTTTTTTTTTTAGATTAATCGAATTAAAGAAAATATATTTTAAAAAAATCCGCTCTATATCTTATAGATAATTAAATAACTAATCGCTGTGTTAAAAATAATAATTTTCTACCCTTAATTAATTAGCTGGAACCTTTCAAATGAAATGGAATAAATCCCTTGTATTCCTATGGGAAAAACTAACGCCATCTCTTGCCGCCTCGAGTAACTCGGTAGTCAATCGTCTTCTAACGGCTTTTCGAGACGCGCACCTTAAAGTTGCTCTAGCAACAGTCTATAATTCTAACGCCCAAAGCGATGTTTACTAACAGACTTTTAAATATTTGCAGAACTGTTTTCTTGCAACCCGACTTTATGCTACTAAAATCGAGTATTTAAAGTTATAATAAACTAGCGGTGGTAGGGTTACCTTCGGCAGCCTTAAATAAGAATGCCTGGACCCCAATAGGCATATATATATTCATAATAACGGTTATCGTAAAAAGTCTTAAATGGCCTAAGTTTCCGTGTGTATGGATGTGTGAAAGTGAGTGTGAATGGGAAAAAAGTGTGAGTGTTAAAAAAAAAATTAAATTAAATATCTTTTGGCCAAATTTGAGTACCTATTTGAAAGTAAATTTTAAGACAAAAAATGTTTGCCCCCCCCCCACAGTGGCCCGAATTGAAAAAAAAGTGGCCAAAATTATTTTATTACTACTATTTATGTATTTGAGGCTGCTGAATCCGAAAAAAATATTTAAAAAAATCTCAGCCTAAAATAGGGGTAATTTAAGAAAACAAATTGTCGCTAGAGATTTTTTCAAGAGATAAATATTAAATTTTGCATTCTTTTAAATGTTTCCGGTAATCCGGCATTTTTAGAATCTGGCATAGGACAGGTTTACTCCGGATTAGTAAGACTCTACTGTATTGATTTAAATTTTTAAGTAAGTTTATTAAAAAAAAAAAAAAAAATTATCAATCCATGAATTTTGTTGGTTTTTATTGAAAATTTTTTAAAAGAGGCAAATCGAGGTGAAGGTAGTGACAGTTTTGTTATACCTGCACTATGGCAAAACTAAACATACTTTCGATAGAGTGGGATAATGCGGGACTTTATACTTATGCATCTTAAAAGGAAAAATTTATGTACGTTTTGAAAAAAAAATTTAACGCCATTTTAAGCATTTAAGAAACAATGAATCGAAAGAGATGAAGTATGAAATTTCAACTACTTAGATCAAGGTTAAGCCCCAGCAAATTTGGTGGAAGTTGTTTGAAGTTAAACCTTTTAAAACACAAATTGAAATTCACTAAAATAAACGACGCTCTCAGCTCAGAAGTTGGAGGCTAACTTCAAGGGCCTGTTTCTCCTCCGTTAGCAGGGATAACTCTAAATCCTTTTAAGGGCAAATGCCCTTAACATTTCTGTATCCAATGGGCTTGGGGTTTTCTAGTTATTCTAAAGTTCATTTTTTTTAATTCGGACCACTGTGCCCCCCCCCCCCAAGAAAAAGTTTCACTTTTCGCATCACATTTAGTAAATTGATTAATATTATTATTATTTTTTTTTATATTTATAGAAAACGGCGGCCTCCATCACCGGATGAAAAAATAGACAAATGTCACGAGTCACGTTGTAGATGCCGATTTATCGAAACGGATTTAACCAAAGTTCGACGTCGAATTTTCCGTTCTCTAGATCGACCGTCGTCATCAATAGAAAAAAATTTAAAATCCGTTTCCCCATCATCGTCATCATCATCATCTAAAATTGACAATCAATCCCAATCCCTTCTCTAATGTCTAAAAAACAAAACAAAACAAAAAATACAAAAAACAAAAATAATAATTATTTGGAATATTATACAAAAAATTTAATTAAATAATAATATTAAAATTATTTTTTTTGCTCTTTAATTTCAACATTTTATATAGGAGAAATTCAAAACACACTTGTCGTCGCTCAGTTCTCTGCTTGTCACGCCAGATTTTTTGTGTCGACATATATTTAGTTTCCGCCGGTGCATTAGATTTTGTTAACAGACATATATAGAGGTAAGAGAATGTATAGTAAGGAAGCGAACGCCTGGCCTGGCCTCACTCCCGGGTTGCCACTCTAAGGCGCCTTGTTGCTATGCAAAATATTAACCAATTAGATATTTCCTTTGCCTATTGTTAAGGGATGATTGAAATTATTATAAGATGAAGATTTTACGAAACGTTGCTTACTTTGAACGAATATAATGATTAGGGATCGGATTTTTAGGTTCGATTCGACTCGTTAATAGGTTTTTGTAACACCCGAAATAGGTTTTTTTAGGTTTTCGCCCAATAAAACGCATTGGGGGGGGGGGGGGGGAGTTTTAATTAATTTTAAATATGTACAGAAATTTGTAAAAAAAAATATTATTTTAATTATAATTTTTTTTTTTTTTTTTTTTAATTTTGAAAAATATAATTAAAATTTTTATGGGAAAAAAAAATTTTATTTAATTTTAAAAACCTATGTACAAAAATTATTAAAAAGTAGAAAATACAAAAAATTACAGGTACCTAAAACATTATATAAAAAAATTAAATAATTCTGGAAGTACATAAAATGAAATACATATTCTATAATTTGGCTTGATTGCAATGGACAAGAATATATTTTTGTAAATTCTCCATTGTAAAATTTTTACGGTTGTCCCTTAGAACGTTCTTAAAAGCAGAAAAGCTTCTTTCTACTTCACAAGACACCATCGGGGCATATCGCATTGCGATGATGAGTAATCTCTTTTTATTTATTTATTTTCGTCGTTATTTCGTTAAAAAAAATTTTTTCTCAAATAAATTTAAAAAAAAAATCTCGGTAGATGAGTTTTCTAATTTAAGTGATTTTAGGTGGCCCGAACCTATTTAGGTTTTTTTAGGTTTTTCAAAATTTGGTTAAACAACTCCAGAACACATAAGTCGAAAAAGTAATTTGTCCATTTCGCGTTTGGAGTCAAGGAAAGAAAAAGGTGAAAACCTAAGAATCGGGTCCCTAATAATGATATATTTAGGAATATAGATGGATCCTTATCTTCATATATTCCCTTATTAAAGTGAAATTGATTTAGAAAAGATTTATTAATTTTGATGTTAGTTCAAGCCCGAAATAAAATAAAGATGATCTAAAATAAATTAAAAAAAAATTTTTAAATTGAAACTTTATTTTGATCAACACAAATTTTTTTCGTTTCTCTATCAGCATGTCGCGTTACAAGCCGTGACGTCAAAGACCGTGACGCTACAAATTATGACATCACAAGCCGTGATGACAAAAATAGGAAAGTTGAAATTTAATATATATGATAAATTATAAAAAATAATTGTGGGATTTAATTATTGAATTTGTAAATTGATAAAATATAATTTTTAAAAATAATTTAAAATGATTCAAATACAATAAATAAATATTGTTCTCAGTTTTTAACATGGGTCTTTTGATTTTCCAAAATCATTCCCATTTTCCAATTATTAAGTTAAGATTAAAAACGCGATTTTAATACCCTTAATTGAATAATATTCTGAAAATTTTCAGTTAAACGCATACGATCTGAAAAAAGTTTCACTTGCATCGTGCTTTCATAAAACCACACAATGTTTTTTTGAATCAATAATTATCCACTAGAAATTTTCCTTTAAATTATACTATAATATTTATTTATATTAATCAGTGTGAATATAGAATATAAAAAAGAATTGAAAGGGATTCCCTTCTTTAAGTAAGATAATATTCAAAGATCTTACCGATTCAAGGTCCTGAAGATGGGAATTACCCTTTCCCGAAACGTCGACGCCAGCAAGCTCCTCTAAACGAAGTTTACTTTTATTTTACCTGACAATTCGTTAATGATGCAATGATATGAATGATTTTAAAGGGAAGAGATTTAAGGTCATTTCCATTGACACGCTCGCTATTTAGAGTCAAGTAAAAGTTAATTAATTAATGATTTATCTGCTTTCCTTGGTCAACTGGATTCCGGCTATACATACAAATTGCATTTGATAAGAGAGAAAATATTAATATTTATATTCTATCTAAATAAATAAATAAAAACAATTTCCCGGTTCATTAATTTCATCTTGGAGGATAACACTATTAATAAAAATCAATTCTCACCTGATTTCTTTCTTAAAAGTTTTTTTTTCTTTTTACTAGTTGAGTTAAACCCTGGAAACGAAGTCCAGTGGGTCAGCTGTCTCTGACTCTGACATTTCTTTAATTTTTCTGACAATTTATATGTAGGGCTACAAATTTGGTTCATTAAAAAATAACACTCTCCTATCCCTTAAGAAAAATCAATATATGGACGGTTTATTTTGAAAGTGGTTAAGTTCATTTTTTATTGAGAATTCGAGAAAATGAAAGATTGGCATATCTGTTAAGGGGGCTGGGAGCGAAGTGGTTACGCATGTTTTTCCCGATAAGATGGCGTTGTGTGTCATAAAAAGTATGCCCAAAAAATCAAGTAATTCAAAAATTTGCCAAGAGATGTCAGAATGGTAGATAATAATATTTAATGCATTGGGTTGATTTTCATTGATCTATTAACAATAAATACTTTATAAATGTTATTATATATTATGTATCTTTTATAAAAGCATAAAAATATATAAATATAGGCTAATACTATATCGGCTGTTAGACTAGCCTGCCATCTATTGCAAGAATGCTGAACTAATTTGACAGTTGAATTTTAAATAAATCATCTAAGCTTATTTTAAAAATTTCTTAATTAATATGTGATTAATAATAACAATAAATTCATTTTTAAATTTAAAAAAAATTTAAAGATTATTGGGACAGATTGTTTTTTTGTATTTGCTTGATAACAAAAAAATTAATTACGATAATTTTTTAATAAGTCATTAAAAAAATTATAGCTCGATGTTCCAATAATCTCTTATGAATTTAATTCATTAAAAAAAAACCGCATTGAAAGATTTCTTATAATAGTCTAGTTTTTTTTTTTTTTTAAGTACGTTTAGACGTCGCTCCTGAACCCCCTTAATTAAAAAATCTAGGCAAATTATGTGAAGTTTAGAAATGTTTCTACTGATTTACCAATATGTAATTTGATTATATAAATGTTTTAGGCGAATTTGCAAAATAATATACCGGGTGGGCCATTAGTGCGTGGACGGAAGATTGTGGGCTTATTAACCGACTTTTTTTAAATTTCTCGATGGTGCATAATGTGAGGCCTTTAGGGCTACAAATTAAAAATATTTTTGTTCCAATTGCACTTTTTATACAGGGTGACCCATATCAAAGTTATGTTTTTTAAATGGAACGCCCTATATATTATTGCATATTTGGATTCTACGGCCAATTTTAGTATGACTTTATGTCATGCAATGTATTCTAAAATAAACCGTTTAGCAGCAAATCGGGTTTTTGTGAAAAAACTGCTGTCTGAAAAAAATTGAATATCGCACTAACCATAAAACTTAGGCAACTGTTATTTTGTGAGGTTATTAACCATGAAATGTACTAATGTAGGCCAGATGGGTAATCCGGAATTATTCTTATGTTGGGAGATATGGCCATGCCAATTTGGAAAATTTCAAACATGGATAACTTTATTTTTTCAAATGGAACATGCTACTTTTTTTGATGCCAAGGGACGTGAAATTTAATTCTCTTTCTAATGACATAAGGTTGTCTATTTCTATCTTTGGTAGTTTTCTTTTTATTCCAAAATATCTGATAACGAAAAAAAAAATACATTTATTATAGACAAAACCATTTTAAAAAACAATCCAAACGCAAACAAAATTGTAATAAATGGAAAAGATATGCTAAATATTCGAAAATGTATTTAAATTTCCTTTAAAATCATTTATTTGAACTTCTCGAAAAAGAAATTAGGGTTATGTTTAGGTTAGGAGGTGCGCCATCTTGTTGACAAATGATAACCCGAATGTGAGCAAGCGGGACTTCTTTGAGAAGTTCAAATAAATGATTTTAAGGGAAATTTAAATACATTTTCGAATATTTAGCACATCTTTTCCATTTATTACAATTTTGTTTGCGTTTGGATTGTTTTTTAAAATGGTTTTGTCTATAATAAATGTATTTTTTTTTCGTTATCAGATATTTTGGAATAAAAAGAAAACTACCAAAGATAGAAATAGACAACCTTATGTCATTAGAAAGAGAATTAAATTTCACGTCCGTTGGCATCAAAAAAAGTAGCATGTTCCATTTGAAAAAATAAAGTTATCCATGTTTGAAATTTTCCAAATTGGCATGGCCATTTCTCCCAACATAAGAATAATTCCGGATTACCCATCTGGCCTACATTAGTACATTTCATGGTTAATAACATCACAAAAGAACAGTCCCCTAAGTCTTATGGTTCGTGCGATATTCAATTTTTTTCAGACAGCAGTTTTTTCACAAAAACCCGATTTGCTGCTAAACGGTTTATTTTAGAATACATTGCATGACATAAAGTCATACTAAAATTGGCCGTAGAATCCAAATATGCAATAATATATAGGGCGTTCCATTTAAAAAAACATAACTTTGATATGGGTCACCCTGTATAAAAAGTGCAATTGGAATAAAAATATTTTTAATTTGTAGCCCTAAAGGCCCCACATTATATACGACCAACAAACTTTAAAAATGTCGGTTAATAAGCCCACAATCTTCCGTCCACGCACTAATGGCCCACCCGGTATAATAACAGCCAGCAAATGGATTAATTAATTTTTTAATTTTGTACAGTTCATGTACCCGTAGGTATATTTTGAAATATTTTATTTAGAATAATATAAAATTTAAAAGGATCAGAGCACTTGGGGGGGGGGGGAAGGGGCAAATGTTCTCCCCCCCAAATGACGCCTCTGCTAGTAACTCTTGACAAGTAATATAAACAAATGCAAAATAACAGGCTACTGACAGGCAACCATCTGCTAAGCTACCTACCTTAAATTGGACTTAGACCACTTTCATAATCAATGTTTGCGCAATTTCTTTTACCATTCAATTTTAAGTTGTATAAAACATGGGAATGTTTAAAGAAATTTACAGCGAATTATTTACATTAAATTAAGCATAAAATATGTGTTATCTCATTTTTTTTTTTTTTTTTTTAATGGACTTACACCACTTTCAAAATCAAAGTCAACGATCCATATATAATAGCGGAGTGTCCGTCTGTCTGTCTGTCTGTCTTGATTCACTCCAAGCCCCATCCCGACACCTCTAAGAAAAAAATAAAAATAAAAAATTTAATTATATAACAATTTTTATTATTTTTCATTTGAGAGATATAATTATTTTAATTAATTGGCTTTAATTATTCAGAAGGCAAGACTAAAAAAAAACTCAATGCTTTCCAATGGGCAAATTCTGAATTTTCTGTAATTTTAAGTCTCCCCATTTGGGACTCTCTTTAACGTTCTCTCAAAGAATGCAAAATGATATTGAAATTTTAGGATGTTGTCGATGTTCGCCCCACTATTCTGAAAAATTATACTATAAATATAATCAAGCATAGGCGCCGGAACTGGGGGGGGAGGTCAAGGGTACATTGCCCCCCCCCTGGCCTCCTATAGGAGGGGGCAGAGGGGGGGCAATATGCCTTCTTTTTATTTCATTTATTTTTAAAAATAATACATTTTTACTTTTGAAAAATAAAATCTTTTAAATTAAAAAAATTAAAAGAGTAAAAAATTCATTTTTTTCCAAAATATTTTATATAGACCCTATTGTAATTCTAATTTCTAAAAACATTTTATATTGAATTAAAAGAAGAAAATTAAAAATATTTATTAACTTCAAATAGTACATATAAATAGAGGCTAAAAAAAATTTTTGATAAAATCACTAGCAAATTTTTTAAAATTTTAATTTTATTAAAATTGTGATTTTATTTAAAATTTTTAAAGCTTTATACAGTAGTAGATATGTTTTTGTTTTATACTATTTGAACATATTAAATTATTTTAATTTTCTAAAAAAATTTTTTGCCCCCCCCCCTCCCTGATTCAAATTCGTTCCGGCGCCCCTGTAATCAAGTGATTGATTGTGGTTCCTGATAATGAGAGCGACTTGCACACGAAACGTTGGTGAAATAATAATAATATTTTTTTTTCATTTTTAGATTAACATAATTATGATAATTACAAAAAATTTCTAATAAAAAAAAAAAATACACAAAAATTTGAGAGAGAAATTTAGAGGCCACTCCGTTTATTTGCCCTTAAACTTTTATAATAATTACTTATTTAAAAACGTGTCTGTTGTTAGTGAGGTATTTATTAGTCTATTTATTTCATTACAACATTATTATTTCGGAAAAGGAACATAATTATGTACGTATTTATGTAAATAAACCTTGAAATTTGAGCCTACGACCTTGTTATTAAGACAAGAATTGTCAACTCAGTTGGTTAGTGGAACAAAATAAATAAATAGCCTAATTATACTGTATTTGTTAGTTTAATTTTATTATGAGGGTATTTTCCTTTTGAACAAGCATGTCGTGTCTGTCAGGTGACTCTGAGTCGTGAGCGCAATCAGGGGGGGGGGGATATTTTGTCAATGAACTTTTCTATAATAAAATAAATGCAAAATGAAAAATACCGGCAAGTTAAGGACTTATTAAAAAATTGTGACCTTCATGTAAACATAAATAAAAAAAGTTATTTAAAAATTTGTCCAAAATTCCCTAAACTTAGGGTTACCAAAATTTTTATTCCACAAATCCTTTCTCTCGTTATAATGACAGATAAATGAAATTATAAGTTAGGATTAAAAATAAAAGGAAATTGATAATATGATTTAAAAAAAAAGTGCAGGAGGTGGATTTGAACTCGCGAAGTTTGATTATGTGAGATTGGAAAAAAATATTAGTTGCGACGAATTAACCACTTGAGCCACGCTTTACTTATTTCTCTAATGGAAAAATAAGCCTTTTGAGAAACATGAAATAAAAAGAAGTATTAAAAAAATATTAATATTCCACATATGATATATCATTTTTCATTAATTTTTATAGGGATTAATAATTTATAAACAAAATGTTAATAGCATTCATAGTTTTCAAATAATTCAATGGCCAAACGTCAGATTGTTTATGCCTTAATGTAATTAAACCAAAAACTCTATCTAACATATGATACATGTCATTAATTCTTGAATTCCCCCTGATTCTAGAGAACTAAAGCCCTTTTAATTATATGATCTAATTTGGGAGTTATTAGCGATCAAAGTTAAGCTTATTTTAGGTCCTTAATGACATCAACACTCGAATTCTATATTATCGAAAAAGCTTATTTAGCATTGTCTGATTAAAACCAAATTTTTACCAGAGATTTATAAATAAATAATGAGTTTTTTTCTAAAGTTTCATTGAGATTGGTAAAGAAATAAATAAAATATTGACTATTTTGTAAATTAAGTTTTAGAATTCGGAATCCCGGATGGGTAAAGAGAGCCGGCTCTATGAACCGGCTCTGGGCTTGCAACTGAGATCCCGAATTCTAAAACTCAATTTACAAAATAGTCAATATTTTATTTATTTCTTCACCAATCTCAATGAAACTTTAGAAAAAACTCATTATTTAATTATAAATCTCTGGTAAAAATTTGGTTTTAATCAGACAATGCTAAATAAGCTTTTTCGATAATATAGAATTCAGTGTTATTGATGTCATTAAGGACGAAAATAAGGTTAACTTTAATCGCTAATAACTCCCAAATTAGATCATATAATTAAAAGGGCTTTAGTTCTCTGTAATCAGGGGGAATTCAAGAATTAATGACATGTATCATATGTTAGATAGAGTTTTTAGTTTAATTACATTAAGACATAAACAATCTGACGTTTGGCCATTGAATTATTTGAAAACTATGAATGCTATTAACATTTTGTTTATAAATTATTAATCCCTATAAAAATTAATGAAAAATGATATATCATATGTGGATTATTAAAATTTTTTTAATACTTTTTTATTTCATGTTTCTCAAAAGGCTTATTTTTCCATTAGAGAAATAAGTAAAGCGTGGCTCAAGTGGTTAATTCGTCCTCACCCAAACTTTTTTACCAATCTCACGTAACCAAACTTCGCGAGTTCAAATCCACCTCCTGCACTTTTTTTTTTTTATTTTTGTATAATATATAAAATGATATTTCAAATTCTAAATTGCCCCTCCCCTGAATAAATAAATTTCAGCTCCCCCTCCCCTCCAAGTTGTAAGCTGCACAAGGTATTTATTTACCACCAACATAATCAGTGAGGCCCTTCGGGAGAGGGGGGCTGATATAATCGTCGGAGGGCATTCCCCTCTCCCCCGTAGCGCCTCACTAATTAAAATGTTGGTAAATAAAAACCTCGTGCAGCTCACCGCTCACAACTAGGTCGGTCCCCATTGTTTTGCGCCCTCAGCCCAGTTGCGCCGGTGGCGGGCGCCTGTTTTGCCACGCCCTCGTTACGGCCCTGTCTATAAATATATATATAATAGGGGGATGTCCGTCTGTCTGTCTTTATCCAATCCGAGTCCCATCCCGGATCTCTCTAAGAAAAAAAATAGCCTAATAAAAAATTAATTATATAAAATTTTTTTTTTTACTTTTTAATTATTTTAATTAAAAGACTTTATTTTTTCTTAAGGCAAAACAAAACTCAATGCTTTCTAATGGGCAAATCCTGAATTTTCTGGAATTTTTTGCGGTACTGAGTATTTATCCTGTAACGTCCTCTCTAAGTCTATAAAATTTCATTTCAAAATTCCAACAGTCAAACTGAGCCTGATTGTTGACAGACAGACGGATGGACACTCCGCTATTAAAACTTATATATAGATTTTCCTATAATTAGACAAGACTGTGAATGTTCTTTCAACGCTTACTTTCCACTCTTGAGCATATCAGGCCCTTGTGGCGCCGAACTATACTATGCGGTTGACAACACCATATTTATTGCTACATCTCACCAGATAAGAAACCACCCTATTAGCCCTCGACCTCTAAATCGGCCTCCCTTTCTCCTTTCAATCATTCATTCATTCATTAATCGTCGTGACTAATAAATAAATAAACAAACCGTATTTATAATTCTTTTTAGAAGAAAATTTATTAACTTATTATCTATCTACTACAAGGCAAAGTAGTAATAAAAAGGGGATAAAAATTTTATTGAAAGAAATAATAAATTCTATTATATTGATTATCTAGTAATTTGAATAAATAAAAACAGAATCTAAAGATGATGTAATTATATAATCACAAATTACACAAATATAAAACATTTTCAATTATTATTCAGAACCATATTTAGTTGTCTAATATTCGGGGGCCGCCGCTGCCCCAGCCCCCTAGGTACGCCACTGTAGGTCTATAATTTCTATTTATTTTACTCTTCCTTCCTAGCAGTGGCGTAGCGAGGGGGAAGGGGTCATCATGCCCTGGGCGCTACTCACAAAGGGGCGCCAAATGGTCCGTGAAACAAAAAATTGCTGGATAATTATTATAATTGATTTCTGGAAAATATATTTTAAATTTAGTGCCAGTGTAATATAATAATTCTAGCCGAAAATTTTCTTCCCGAAAAAACGGCCGAAAATCCGAAAAGTTCCAAAATAAAATATTTTAAAAAAATCTGGTGGGACTGTCCCACAGCAGACAACTTTCGCTTACCTTTGATAAGAAGTTGTGTACTGTGCTTGTCACACCAGATTTTTTGTGTCGACATACATATATATACTGGTAGTTTCCGTCGATATATTAGATGTATGGTAATTAAATTTATAAGTATGGGAAAATATTTATTTATATTTTGATACCCTGGCTTCTATCTTTCAAGATTTACATTTAGATACAAGATTTGACACATATTTCGGCCTTTTTAAATGCATAATTTGGTATCCAAATGGCTTAAATAAAATCATCCGAACCCCTGACCCTTGGTTTAGAAGGCCAGCACGCTAGCCACTACTGTAGACCAAGCCCGAGGGCCTGAGCCCTACTTATAAATTTCTTTACATCTTCTAATATATCGATGGAAACTTTATATACGTATGTCGACACAAAAAATCTGGTGGGACAGTCACACCAGATTTTTAAAAATATTTTATTTTGGAACTTTTCCGAATTTCGGCGAATTTTTACTTTCGGCGAGTTATACCGCCCCCATAATAATTTTGTATATTTTACATATAATATTATATGGTTTTCGAATGAGGGGGGGGGCGCTAAAAAGGTATTGTGCCCCGGACGCCAGTTAAACTCACTACGCCACTGCTCCCTAGGACTTGTATGTAGATGGGAAAATTACAAGAGATTGCTTGCATTGTTAAAGAGTATTTTTTTAATTTAATAGTAAAATGTTACAATCACACACAATAGAGTACAAATATTTATTTATTTAAGGATTAGAGGCAAAATCACAGTGGGCTCACTTGTCTTGGGATTATCCGTGTAAATCCTCCAAGTTTTCTCGATGCAATCAAACACTCCTAAAACAACAACAACAATTATGTTTCTGCAATCTTTCAGGGGGCACCTTCCTCTCAAAATTCTTGTATAATTTGATGAGATTATAAAATAATTCTGCTCGAGTATAGGAACAGATTCAAAATTTTTCTTTTTTCTTATTTATAAGTATTGTGATAGTATTAAAAAATAAATGTCAAGATTTTGATGGGAATATCCATTTTGAATGTCAATAATTCCAAAAAAGTGAGTCTGTCTATGAACAAAGAAGGCAAAGAGCTACGAGGTCGAAATTTGATATACAAATTTAAACACTAGGTTATTTGTTTTAAAGGTTTTAATTGAAATTTGATATTTAGGCCTATTTAAATCAATTATTTTTCTTAAATTATTTGAAGTACACTTTCATATGAAAAGTTAGTAGAAATGTCTGTATAGTAACAAAATATAAATATTTTCCTATTAGGCTGAACGCACACTAATTGGAGAAAATAGCTTTTGTCATTAGGGAAAAACATTTTGCTCGAAACCAATTCACACTGATAGAGCTAAAATAAGCATTTTGTTCGATCATGGTCACATTTAGTTTTGGTTGATCAGTCTGCGTTATCCTATTTAATAAGTATTAAAAAAAAAAAAAAAACAGTTTTAAGCACCATTTGTTATGTCTAAAGGCGGCGGCTACACGTAACTGCACACTTGACAAGCATGCATGTGCAATCTTTTTGTACCAGCACACACCACACGGCACAAGCATGCTTGTGAAATGTGCCTAAAACTAACCTAAAAATTACAAGAAAAGTGATGCCCCGGATAGGCTGGAGGTCCCGGGTTCGAGCCCCGGGGGACTTTTTGATTCGGACTAAGAATTATTACTTTCTCTTACCTATGTATATATGTAATATATATATAGAGAGAAAGTATTGGATTCATGTCAAAAATTCGATGTCGAGATTTTGATGGATCTTCACGTTTTGAGGTCCCCTGAATCCAAAAAAGTGGTTTTCGCGTCATGGTCTGTCTGTGGGTGGGTGGGTGGGTGGGTGGGTGGGTGGGTGTGTGTGTGTGTGTTCAATTTTAAGCATGAAGGAATTGAGCTATGAGGTTGAAATTTTATATTTAAGTTAAACACCCCCCGGGACCGGAAAAATAAGCTTTTAATCAAAATCGGCCAAAGAGTACTAGTACTTTACTGATGTACTTTTTCAGTTTTTTTCGATTTTCTCAAAATTCGCTCTAACGATTTTGATTAAAATTCAAAAATCAATTATTTTTTAGATGCTCTTTCAAATGTATATTCTCGTTTTGCCCTCAAAATTGTTTGAAGCACACTTTACTCTTGTGCTTCATAGGAAAGATAGGAGAAATGGTTGCCATGGTTACAAAATATAAATATTTTCCCATACTTATAAATTTTACATCTGAATTCAAATATTCCCTACTGCCGGGAACTAAATACATGTCGACACAAAAAATCTGGTGTGACAAGCACAGTACACAACTTTCGATTACCGAAGGTAAGAGAAAGTTGTGTGCTGTGCGACAGTCACACCAGATTTTTTAATACACAATTAGATTATGTTTCATTTCGATATTACTTTAGAAATGGAATTACAGTGAATTTTTAACTTGAAACACATAACCTAGTGTCTTTTTTTTAGAAATATATTCAATATTTGTAATATTAGTGCGAACATATTATTAGGGTCTATTATTATATTTCAACAAGAGCCTAAGGGAGCGTACAAGTATTACGTAACGCAATTTGGGGGGGAGGGGTCTCGTAAAACGTTACCATGCATTACAAGGGGGGGGTTGAACAACGCTTTACGTAACTTGTATTTTAGCGACTTTCCGGTACTTTGCGCAACATAATTGTGACTTTTAGATAAAAATGGCCACTTGAGAGTTACGTAACGTCTAGGGGGGAGGGGTCCAGAAAAATATTACGGCGCGTTACATGGGGGGGGGGTCAAAAATCTTCAAAAATTGCGTTACGTAATATTTGTACGCTCCCTAAGGCAGTTCTGACTAGTAGTTGCAAATGATATCATTTCCATTGATTGTGAAAAGAAAGAAATTGAGGCTTAAGCCCTTCATAAAAATGATTTCCTCATACCAGCAGCAATCGTCAGCACTCGGCCTTTATCATTAAAGATGGGGTATTCAGGATCAGTTTGATTGCCAAGCATTTCAATTATATCCTTTCTGCTTTGCGCTGGTAATTTCTTCATAACTGCAAGGCGTCGATCACTACTGATCAAAATCCCTTCTTCTAGAGTTTCAGGTGAATCCATACGCAGGTATCTAAAAAAATAAAAAACAAATTAATAACAATTTTCTTTCTTGTTATCAAAGTTTTTACATTCAACTATTTGCATATTTAAAAAAATTTATTTCAATTGAATTATCTACAAAATAATTTAGAAATAAGGATAGTGGATAGCAGCCAGAAAAAATAAAAACAAGATCAATTTTTATCAGATTTTTCTTTATT
Organism: Euborellia annulipes; assembly: GCA_023213315.1. NCBI lineage: Eukaryota > Metazoa > Arthropoda > Insecta > Dermaptera > Anisolabididae > Euborellia > Euborellia annulipes. Next base: position 10,211 of record JAKCPI010012207.1, on the reverse strand, counting down.
TGGTCGTTGTGGTTTCGGACGCCAGTCGCGTCCTTCCTCAGGACAATTAATCGTCAAACAAATACAGATGGAGGTATTTCTAATGAAAATTGAAATCGTGTATGAAATAATAAAATTCCAACGATATCAATTTTCGTTAGAAATACCTCTATTTGTATTTGTTTGACGATTAATTGTCCTGAGGAAGGACGCGACTGGCGTCCGAAACGTCAACGACCAAATAAAGAAAAATCTGATAAAAATTGATCTTGTTTTTATTTTTTCTGGCTGCTATCCACTATCCTTATTTAGTTAAATTCTCCATCATTAATTTAGAAAAATTAAGGGACCGCAGAAAAAAAATTATTCTCAAGATATTAAAATAAATCTACTTGAAGGCTCTAATATACATGTATGTGATGTATATATGAACCGTTTATTTTGAAAGTGGTCCATTAAAAAAAAAATGAGATATCACATAATTTATGCTTAAATTAGTGTAAATTTTCTATGTATAACTAGCTAGTGGTAAATTTCTTAAAAAAATTCCCATGTTTTGTACAATTGAAAATTGGTCGGTAAATAGATTTTTTTATTAAACAGATATGTTAATTAACCTTTAATTTTTTTCGAAACAATAGAAAATGGACTTACACCACTTTCAAAATAAACGGTCCATATATTCTACATCTCTTGGAAATAAATTCAATTGAGTTTTAAACTTAAAAAAAAAAAAAAATTATTGATAGTTTCAAATTTATATTTAATTTAAAAAGACAATATTTGATTTTTTTTTTTTTTAATTCACTCTTTTTTCTCATTCACACTCACATTCACACAGTCTTTTCGGCAACTTAGGCCATTTAAGACTTTGACGATAACCGTTAATTATTAATATATCTATTGGGGGTCCAGGCATTTCTATTTAAGTCATTTGGTATTCAAATGCCTTAAATAAAATTATCGGACTGCCTGGGTCCGAACGCGACGTTCGGTATAGAATGTAGGCACGCTACCAACTACTCCAAGCCCCGTGGGCGACGATATTTGATTGAATTACTTAAAATCCACTAGCGGTCCCAGGGGGGGGGCGCCAGAGGGGCCCGGGCCCCCCCCTTTGGACAGACAAAAATTCAAAAGTTTTATTTAATATTTTAAAACTAAACAAAAAAATTATAAATTTTTCACGTCTCAGGGTATCTAAAAACGCAAATTTCAATGCCTCATTTTCAAAAATTTTTCCATACCCCCTCAAAATTTTTAAAAATTTTAAATTCGTCAAAAATCGATTTTTTTTTCTCGTTATGGTAAAATTTTAGACGAGAAAAAATACGTTTCTCAAATTTTCAACCCTTTAAAAATTTTTTTGAGCTCATCTTTGGAGAGGTCTCTTAAAACATGAGAAACTAAAATATTGTCATGTCGTAGGGGATCCGAAGAGAGGTCGATTTGCACCCAGCTGTTTATTGGATGAAACGTATTTTACATGAAATTTAATATGTTAAATAATATACCTTGAATAGGTTGCCTGAAAAATTCCTGTGCAAACTATAATTAATTACTAATTTAAAAACTAATTTTTTTTTTCAAAATTACACAATAAAGATAATTTTATCACGAATCCAATGATGTACGGTTGCCTGCGGAAAACCTGTGCTGAATCCCGGTTGCTGCGGTTACTTTACAGATGCACTTTTTCGGTTTTTTTTTAGATTTTCTCAAAATTCCCTCTTACGATTTTGAATAAAATTCAAAAAACAATTATTTTTAAGACTCTCTTTAAAATAAATGTATATTCTCATTATCGGGTTGAAAACTTTTGAAGAACACTTTAATTTACTCTTGTACTTCATAGGAAAGATAGGAGAAATGGTTGCCATGGTACATAAGTTTCGATTACCTAAGAAGAATCGAAAATTATGTCCTGTGCTTCTCACACCAGATTTGTTTGTGTCGACATATTTTTAATTTCTGACAGTACGGTACATTCGAATTCAAGATGTAAAATTTATAAGTATAGGAAAATATTTATATTTTGTTACCATTTCTTCTCTTTCCTATGAAGTACAAGAGTAAAATGGTCTTCAAAAGATTCCAACCCGAAAATGAGAATATACATTTTAAAGAGAGTCTAAAAAATAATTGTTTTTTGAATTTTAATCAAAATCGTAAGAGGAAATTTTGAGAAAATCTAAAAAAAACCGCAAAAGTGCACTGTAAAGTAACCGCAGGTTGGCAAGCTCGTACATCATTGGATTCGTGATAAAATTATCTTTATTGTGCAATTTTGAAAAAAAAAATAGTTTTTAAATATTCTATTCACGATAAACATATTAGATTTCATGTAAAATACGTGCAAATCGACCTCTCTTCGGTTTTAGACTAACACGAGGTCGAAAAAAAAAATTAGTCGGATTTTTGCGCCACCCTATTCTTTACCTTCACTACATCATAAATTTTGGGCCATTGGTTACCAAACCAGGTGAAATAAATATATAAAATAGGTCTAAATGGCCTTCGCTGCCAAAAAAAAGAGCTTAAATGAATAAAAAAAAAAAAAAATTTGGGCCCCCCTTGACAAAATCCTGGGACCGCCACTGTATGTGGACACAAAAAATCTGGTGCGACAGAACTTTTTATGTAAGCGAAAGTTGTGTGCTGTGCGACAAATCACACCAGAATAAATGTATGTGTTTGTGTAAAAGATAGGAAAAAAAAAGAATATCCATAAGAATCTTTCAAAGATAAAAAAAATCTGGTGTAATTGGTCGCACAGGACACAACTTATTCTAACCAAAGGCCACACCAGATTTTTTGTGACGACATATATTTAGTTTCCGCCAATATATTAAAATTCAAGATATAAACATGAGAAAATGTTTATATTTTGTTACCATGGCAACCATTTCTCAATTTTGAGGGCAAAATGAAAATATACATTTTAAGAAGCATCTAAAAAATAATTAAATTTTGAATTTTAATCAAAATCTTTAATTTTGGAAAAAAATCGAAAAATACTGAAAAAGTGCATTAGTAAAGTACTGGTACTTTTTGGCCGATTTTGTTTAAAAGTTTATTTTCCCTCCTAAGTGGGGTGCCTAACTTAGATAGAATATTTCAATCTCCTAGCTCTTTTCGTTGTTGAGATTGACACACACACACACAGACAGACCAATTTGCGGGACCCACTTTTTTGGACTCAGGGGACGTTAAAACGTGTATATTAGGGTGGCCGCAAAAAACAAAATTTTTTAATTTCTTTCGGCCGAACCTCCTAAAAGTTGTCTTTTGGCTAGAAAATGATAATGGCAAAGTTTTAGCTAAATTGGATAACGTTAACCCGTGCCTCATCGGGGTTAAAATTTTGAAAAAGTGCGATTTTATCTAAAAATTCGCAGTTTTTACTTCATAAAACGAAAACCAAGTATCGTAGAAAAATTATTCTTGGCTCATTTCATAGCAAATTTAATTCTCTTGAGGTTTTATAATAACCATTTTTTCATTAAAACGTATAGATTTAGAGATATTTACAAATTAGCATTTCGGTTTTGATATATTGCTCTTTCTGAAAAATAAGTGGAAAGTCACATTATAGACCATTCGATATAACATTTTGCCGGAAAAATATTCCGAAGGGAATGAAATTTTTACTGGTTATTTGGGGGTACTCTAGAATGCCAATCCTAAGTTTTCGACCTCGAGGACCATGTGGGGGGAGGGGGAGGGGGACAAAAACCTCAAAAATTTGAGAATTCTTCAGTTTTTTGCTTATATCTCGTAAACTATACATATTTTGTGAAATATAGCACAATACAAAGTTGTAGAGCATTAAATTTGCTAAAATTTGGTACATAAAACGAATTCGTAGACCCAATACTAACCGAAATACGGCTGGTCAATGTTGGACAAATTTTCTAGAAATGTAAAAAATATCAGAAAAAACGAATAGTCATGTCGTTATCTACTTTTTACCTAGAAAGTATTCCGAAGTGAATTAAATTTTTACACGTTATTTGAGGGTACGCCAGATTGTCTATCCTAAGTCGTCGACTTGGAGGACCCTCTCTTAACTTGGAGGGGGTAGAGGAGGAAAAAACCTCCAAAATTTTTAACTTTTTTCAGTTTTTCTCATATAACAGTTATTTCGTAAACTAAACATATTTTGTTTACCCTAGTCCTATACAAAGTTGTAGAGGATTAGATTTACTAAGGTTTCCTACATAAAATGTATTTGTAGACTCAATATTAACCGAAATACGGTCGGTCAAACGTAAGACCACAAAAATGTTGGTCTTTTTCAGTTTTTCGTTATACCGCGTAAACTAACCATATTATCTCCACCATAGTATTAAATAAAGTTGTAGAGTACTAGATTTACTAAAATATGGTACATAAAACGAATTTGTAAACCGAATATAAACCGAAATACGACCGGTCAAATTTAGATAAATTTTCTCGAAAAGTAAAATTCTGTCTAATTTTGACCGGCCGTATTTCGGTTAGTATTGGGTCTACGAATTCGTTTTATGTACCAAATTTTAGCAAATTTAATGCTCTACAACTTTGTATTGTGCTATATTTCACAAAATATGAATAGTTTACGAGATATAAGCAAAAAACTGAAGAATTCTCAAATTTTTGAGGTTTTTGTCCCCCCTCCCCTCCCCCCACATGGTCCTCGAGGTCGAAAACTTAGGATTGGCATTCTAGAGTACCCCCAAATAACCAGTAAAAATTTCATTCCCTTCGGAATATTTTTCAGGCAAAATGTTATATCGAATGGTCTATAATGGGACTTTCCACTTATTTTTCAGAAAGAGCAATATATCAAAACCGAAATGCTAATTTGTAAATATCTCTAAATCTATAAATATTAATGAAAAAATGGTTATTATAAAACCTCAAGAGGATTAAATTTGCTATGAAATGAGCCAAGAATAATTTTTCTACGATACTTGGTTTTCGTTTTATGAAGTAAAAACTGGGAATTTTTATATAAAATCGCACTTTTTCAAAATTTTAAGCCCGATTGAGGCACGGGTTAACGTTTTCCAATTTAGCTAAAACTTTGCCATTATCATTTTCTAGCCAAAAGACAACTTTTAGGAGGTTCGGCCGAAAGAAATTAAAAATTTTTGTTTTTTGCGGCCACCCTAATGTATATATTTATGTAGGCCTACAAGCTTTTCTACCATGTTTGAGTGTGTGTGTGTAGATTTGGTAATCACTAAAAATAATAATTAAAAATAAAATATTAAATGTTTTAATGAAAAAGCAAATGGATTAAAAAAAAAAAAAAAAATTAAAGATGAATTAATATATAATTTAAGGGAGTGCATTGAATGAAGTGGGGCGATTTATATCAAAAACTATTCATTAACAAACCAAAATAAATAAAAAAAAGGGAATTAAATAAATACACTAAACGAATGACGGACCGATAAGCTTAGAGGCTCGACTTGTACTTCCCTAGAGCAGGCCTAAGTCTCTCTGCACAACTTAACTTGAAGAGTAAAAATTATTCCCATTTATATTTCACAGAGATATTTTTAATTGAAATCCTAAATTGGTAAAAACCGACGTGTTTGCCGAAGGTGAGCAAGGGACACTGGCTAGGCCCAAAGCCCGCTGAAGGCGGGTCTTGCAGCTAGCTTCATATAAAATATTTCACTTTTTAATGTCACACAAAAAGATTGAACTCGAGGCTTTGAAAATTACTGATTTTAATATGAAATTAAACAGTGAAATAGAATTTATTTTTTCAATTAAAAAAACAATATATTTAATTACTAATTATGATAGAAAAGCATGGGGTGGGGGAGGAGAGCGAAAAAGAGAACGGACTTCATTTGATTAAAGAAAAACATGTTAATAATAGAGATTAATAAAGAATAATTGTTTTTAAATTTTATCTATTAAAAAAAATAATATTTCAGTTTATTAGAAGGGGGTGATTTACACCCTCTCACTCCCTGGGTGTCATACTTTATCAATTTATAATTACAAATTGGATAATATTATGAGTTTATTAAAAAGAGAAAAAAAAAATGAAAATATACTAAATATGTAATATTGCGATCATATCATAAATTCGACGTCGAGGATATATACTCGTTTTGAGGGTCCCTAATTCCAAAAAAAAGTGGGTCCCTCAAAATGCTCAGTAGGGATGTTTGTTTGTTCAAATCTATTTCGACACAAAAAAAAAAAATCTGGCAAACAAATACAGAATGCAACTTTAAAGTAAGAGAAAGTTGTGTACTGTGCAATCACTCACACCAGATTACCTTTCTCCCTCACTGAAAAACACCTCTGGTTAAGGGGAGGGAGAGAGAACATACCCCAATTGATTGGAGGATAAAAAATATAATTTTTATTTTGAAATTTTATTTATAATAGTAATTTGGAGTATTAGAAGGGGTCGATTACACCCTCTCTCATCCTACTTTATTAAATACCTTAATAATTAGATGATCAAACGGGGAGTCGTGAATTTGGGGGGTGACCGAACGTCATTTTTGCACAAATAACAAAGAAATAGACGAAATTTAAGAATTTAATTTTTCAATTTAAAAGAATATTTAATTACTAATTATAATAGAAGTTTTAGAGTTTTTGTTAAGAAAAGCATGGGGGTGGGGGAGGAGAGAGAGAAAAAGAGAACGGACTTCCCATTTGATTAAAGAAAAAAATGTTAATAATAGTGAATTAATTAATAAGTTTTGTTTTTAAATTTTATCTATTAAAAAAAAAATAATATTTTAGTTTATTAGAAGGGGTGATTTACACCCTCTCACTCCCTGGGTGTCATACTTTATCAGAGTGTTATAATTACAAATTGGATAATATTAGTGTTTGCGCCACCCGCGCAATAATTTTGGAAGTTTTGTCGGTGGTCAAAAGATGGCATGAAAGGGAGCATTCGGCCCTCTCTCAGCCCTCATAGTCGCCACCCTTGTGACAGGACACGTGATCTCCATGCCTGGACAACGTGCTGTCGGACATTGCGTCTTTGACACTCGATTCGTTCGTTCGCCATATGTCAATTCGTTCGTTTTTTCGTTGAAATCGCCATCGCCTTTGTTTTGAAAAGGCCTTTGCAAATTTGCTTTGTGTCGTCTATTTATTTGTGTTTGTTGTTAATTATAATTATTATATTTTGATCATTATTTCATCTCTATCATCTGTTAATTGTCACCAGAATCGATAAGTTTGAAAACCATATTTATTATTATTATTTTTCTCTTTCTTTATCATATTTCAATAATTATAAGTTTGTTGTTTTTGTTTGTTTTAAGTATTATAATAATTATTCTTTTTGATTTAATTTATATTCCATTTTTATATTCTTTATTCCTTTATTTTATTTTAATTTATATTTATAATTATTAAATTCATATCATTTTAAATAACTCTTTTCTTATTCTCCCATTAATTATCATTTAATTATTATTTCTAAATTCTTAAGTCCATATACTGGCGAGGTACCAGAAAATTCGTCTAGTACTTGACCTCTAGTGTGTTTTCGACGATTTGGCCGATACATAATAGAGAAAATTTGGTGACCCCGACGTGATCTGTACAAATATATAATTATTACACTTTAATATTCTTAAAACTTGCTTGTTAAATAATTTATTTATTTTTTTTCCGAATAAGAGAATTAACTACTGTATTTTTTTATTTTTAATAGTATTCTACTTTCAAACCAAATAATTGGTTTCTTATTGAATTCGTCATTCAATTATTTTTTTTGTTACAATATTTATGAATATATTTCATTGACATTTAAATACACTGTACTTTTTATATTCGTTTTCATAAAATAGTGTAACATTTCAAAATGGAGATCGATTCAGTGAAAAGACTGCATCGACGGTTGGATCGAAATTTGGGAAAATTTAAAACAAATTTTGACATAAATAATTGCAATGATATAAATTCAGTGGATGATGCTTTGTTGGAAATCCAACATTTATATCAAGGCATTGATCAGATTGAAGAGTGGATAATTTCGAGAGATTTAGACAATGAAGTTAATTGCAAACTAATCTTGGAAGGGTTAACCCTAATGTATTCGGATTTAGCACAAACTAAAAAATTGATACTAGCAAAAAAATCTAAATTAGGTGAATCTAAACCTATAATTCAAACAATAATGCATCAAGACCCTCTTCCAAAAATTAATTTACCACAATTTAGTGGAGATTTTTCCGAATGGAAAACCTTTATAAATTTATTTAATTCGTTAATTGGGAATAAAACTACTATTTCCAAGAGCCAAAAACTCCAATATCTCAGGACTTGTCTAAAAGGCGACGCCTTAAATATCATCAGTCCATATGAGATAACAGACGTAAACTTCGATTTATGTATCGAATTACTTACAGAAAAATACGAAAGGCAGAGAGAGATAAAATTTGCACATATGGATAAACTTTTAAATTTGCCCAATATTTCGCTCTCCAACGTACAATCAATTACACATTTTTGTAATTTAATAAATGAAATACTTTTAAATCTTAAATATTCGGGAGAAGACGTAGATTCTTGGAATCTGATTTTGGTTCGTTTAATAATGATAAAAATGGAACCAAATCATCTGGAACAGTGGTTGACACAAAATCCCGGTGACGATATTCCGTCTTATCAAAATTTGTTAAAATTTCTCGAAACCAAAGCTTTTGCAATTTCGAACTCGAACAATATAAAACCTTCTCCAAACAAAAAGGAAACCCTTAAAACCCACACGGTTGTGTCGAGAACCGAGTGTCCATTTTGCCGTCTTCCCCATCAACTTGAGAAATGTTTTAAATTTTTAAAATTAAATCTTGAAGAGAGACATAAAGAAATTAAAAACCTCCAGCTCTGTCTCCTTTGTTTTAATAAAGGCCATTTTATAACTGAATGTAAGGAGATAAAATGCTCGCGCTGTCAAGGCAACCATCACTTACTGTTACATAGGGAGCCTCCCACCCCATCTTCTTCTACTCCTGTTGAATCGACTAGAAATGGAGAGGACGATCCAAAGATTTCTTGCAGTATAAAAGGGAATAGAACCCCTAATATAGCCATACTACCGACGGCTGAAGCCTATATTTTAGACAAAAATGGAACTTTCATCAAAGTTCGGTGCTTATTAGATAATGGCAGTGATATTTCCCTTATATCTTCCACTTTAATGAACAAGCTAGGGGGTCAAATTATCCCCCAAACCATCCAATTAAAGGGGTTGTCCGACACCAACCTAACTACTGTTAACGGTACCTGTTATCTGTCACTCTTTTCTCCTAAGGATACTTCATTTATTAGTGAAAACGAATTTTATGTAGTCGACAATATTTTTCTAACACTACCCAGTCGACCAATAAATAGTTCCTTAAATTTTAATGACAATATTTACTTTGCCGATCCTTTTTTTGATAGACCCCATCCAGTAGATGTTATTCTGGGTGCGGCCATGTGCTCTAAACTTTTTACGGGGAAAAAAGAACGAGTTCTTCAGGACACTGTGCCATCTTTAATTCGTTACTGGGATGGGTAGTAATGGGCGAGGCCGAACCTCAAAGGAAAAATACATATTTAATAAATTCACACGTGTGTAATTACACTACCTCGGTAGGAAACCTCGATTACAATGCAGAAAGGGCTCCTCCCTTCTGGGACCGAGAAGAGACTGTCTCTCCCTCATCTGTTAATCACTCGACCCCTAGTGAAACATTATTTAATGAACATTTACAACGATCACCTGGAGGTAGAATTAGTCTACCACTTCCTTTTCGTGATAATATTCCCTCCTTTGGTGAATCCAAGCTCCGTGCTATAAAACAACTTCGAAATTCGCAACACCATTTCGCAAAAGACATCAGATCCTTATTAGACAATAGGGCCTGCGATATTCAGTCACTCATCCCAGATGCTTCGTGGCATCATGTCTCTAGCTCCGATAATCCTGCTGATCACTGTTCTCGAGGATTACCAGTACATGAACCTATTGCTTCCAGCTGGCTAGCTGGTCCTCAGAATCATATATCGAAATTCTCCTAATGAGAAACAAGATTTTTCTCAAATCCCTACTCCAGATAACGAAAAGAAAAATAATAAATCTTTCCACTTCATCTTCCTCCTTCGATTCTTGAAAGATTTTTCTTCGTTTATAAAACTTTTTTTAAGATTTATAACAGTATTTTCAAAATTTCGCAAATATCGGAAACTGAAAGTTCAAAACCATT
>JAKCPI010012206.1:0-27184 GCA_023213315.1 Euborellia annulipes | reverse complement strand
GGCGGGGCGATTAGCACCCGTGAAATCGAAATAGCCTATGTTCTAGGGATTAGCCTCCTACCATAACAATTGAGGTGCTGGAATCGAGGGATCCGCCGGGGATCAGATCCTTGATTTGTCCTTTGGTTTGTTCCTCGACCCAGCTGTTAATCCTCTGCCTCGCCTCTTCGCTCTTATCAAAATCTAACGGCTCAATTTGCTGATTAAACACATGCTTGATGCATTCGCGTAATGTGAATTTATTCGACGGGAAAAGCCGATTGGCGGTACGGAATTCGTAACTCGCCGAGCCGTTAATTGCCCGGATTCTTTGTGTGTATTGCTCCAATTGATACGCCTTCATCAAGTCGATTTTATCCTGAAACAAAAACAAAAACAAAAACAACCAGATGAGCAAATTGTGAGCAAAGCAAAGTTTATTTGTTTGTTACCTGTCTCTCGAGATGCAATGTTTTTTGTAATTTCTCTTCGGTGGTGGTCGCCGAGCCGAAGTAGGCGAGGACCAGCGTGTAGTAGGCGCTGTACGGGGAGATGAAGACATTCTCGGAGGTGCCTCTGGCCGCTGCTCAGGGAGCATCTCGAAAGAGAAAGCTCGCTCGCCGTTGTAGAGCAATTCGCGGCTATTTGGTGATCCATTTCCTCCATTTCCTGTTGGGCTTTGGGCGTCGTTTTCTGATAGGCATTGTGACCTCGTAGTGGTTACGAGGATCGCCAATGTCAGCGTCACTCCGCTCGCCACGTACATTAAATTCTCACCTTGGATTCAAAAACAAACAGAAAAAAAAAATATGCTATTTACGTTTTTCATTATATAAACATCGCTAAATTAATCAAAAAAATCTAAAGAAAATAAAAAAAAAAATCATTTTGTGGTTTTATGATAACCACGATGCAAGTGAAACTTTTTTTTTTCGGATCGTTGCCATTTAACTGAAAATTATTCGATTTAGGGTTTTTAATCTTAAAAAACAAACACGAATACGAGTGGAAAATAAATTTTAAGGAGGTTTCCCCCACCCGATAGAACTTTTTTGAAGCTTGGAATACCAATTTTCAATTATTTACACCCTAGAGAAGCGTCATTTTAAATTTTATTAAAATCAAGTAAAAAATAAAAAAAAAAATTAATTTCAGGGTGCCCAGGGGGGGGGGTTCCCTATCTCTAATTTGATATAATGATATAGGCCTTAAACCACCCCAGAAAATTCTCTACCCATTAAAAAAAAAAACTCCATGAAAATCAGTCCAGTAGTTTCGGAGTCTACGAGTTACAAACAGACAGACAGACATTGTCTTTCATATAATAGGAAAAATATATAAATATAAACAATAAAGCGACAGTAGTGCACTCTCGTAGCGTAGTAAAGAAACCTGGTGTGACGTCACGGCTTGTAACAGCGACATGCTGATAGATGGGCGATATAATAAAAGTTTCACTTTAAAAATGAATTTAGATCCTTAAAAAGAATTTGTATTTCAATTTTTGTTTAATCAAATTAAATACTTGAGAGTGAAAGTGTTGACGTCATTCATAATTCCCCCCCACCTTCAGCTTTATTTATACTGTGTGTCATCTGATCCGCCACAATATTATTTTTTTTAGTATATTTCTTTAGGTTTTTTGTTGAAATGAGATTTTTTTATTTTTTAGTGAATGAGTAGAGTGACTGACTCATCGTGAGGAGGATTCTCATTTCTCTAGTGAAAGTCCTTGGTGACCTGGATCTTTAAACGAGAGAGCCTTTCTTTCCCATAACACGTAGTGTTTATATACGTATATATATATATCTAAAGAAATTAAAAGTAAAAGAGAGGGTGGCACATTAGATTAAAACAAAACTCCTGAACCCCTTTCACGTTATTATTATTATTAAAGACCGGATCATTACAAAAATGGAAAAAAAGTGCTTAAAAAAGCATAAAAAACTTGAATAAAAAGTTGTTAAATAAGTTGAAAAAAAAAATCTCATAAGCAATTTTTACTCATACCAATAGCGTATACAAATTGTTTTTTAAAGAAACTAAATTTATTCCGCCCCGCGCTGCGAAAAATTTTGTTTTTGCGGAACCAAATTTTTTCACCCTGCGGAAAAAATTTTTTTACAGGGCTATATTTTTTCGCACTGCGGGGTTTTTGGAATTTTTTTTTTTTGGGGCCCCGCCCCCCCCCCCCCTTATATACGTTCCTGGTGTATGCGTGTGTGAATGGGAAAAAAGTGGTTTTTAATAAAAAAAAAAAAAAAAAAATTATAAATATTCGTAAAATAAGTTAAAATAAGCACGAAAAGGAAAAAAAGTAGGAACCGACCGAATATTCGGTTTCGGTTACGGTTTCGGCCAGTTTCGGCCAAAAATCATGGTTTTCGGCCGTAGTTTCGGTTTCGGCCAAAAAGTGGCCGAACCTTTCGGCCGGCCGAAACCAGAGTCTGAAAAAAAATGGGATGAGACTCGCATGCAAAAAAAAATAAAAAAGGTCAAATAATTTGCTCTTGAGGGAGAAAAAAGATTTTAGTCTCCCCTAAAAAAAGGTAAAATGATTTTCACGGGAGGGAAAAAAAATTCAAAAAAAAAAAAAGTAAAATGAAAAAAAATTTTTTATAGGAAATACAAGTTTCGGTTTCGGTTACGGTTTCGGCCGAAACTAAGGTTGAGGCCGAATATTCGGTTTCGGTTTCGGTTTCGGCTGAAAATCTTGTTTCGGTCGGACCCTAAAAAAAGCATGAAAACTCAAAAAAAGCATTAAAAATGCAATCTCAAGGTTGCTTATAAAATTGAGCAATAAGCATTTTGCTTAAAATCCGGTCTCTATTATTATTAGTATGGCTGAGTTTCGCTCTCGGGCTTGGCGTAGTTGGTAGTGCGCCTGCCTTGTATACAAAGGGTCGCGAGTTCGAACCCCAGGCAGTCCGATCAATTTATTTAAGCCATTTGAATACCAAATAGCTTTTTTTCTTTTTTTTTTTAAATAAAAAACATTCTCACTATTTTCTCATTCACAGTCTTTTCGGCAACTCAGGCCATTTAAGACTTGAGACGATAACCGTTGTAATTAATATATATATATTATGGGTTCAGGCATTTCTATTTAAGCCATCTGGTATCCAAATGGCTTAAATAAAATCATCGGACTGCCTGGGTTCGAACCCGCGACGTTTGGTATAGGAGGGAGGCGCTCTACCTACTACGCCAAACTCGGGGGCACCAAATGGCTTAAATAAGAATGCCCAGTCCCCAAATAGATATCATATTTAACAGTGTTGGAGTATTATTATTATTATTCGTTAATAATGCGCGCCAATATTATTAGTTTTAAGTATTGTTGTAACAATAACGTTTTGTTGTTGAAATAAATAAACAATTTTTCTCGTTCTTGTTTTCTAAGTGGCCACGCTCTTTATTTTACCTCTTTTCAAACTCATCCATCACGTAAACTGCAAACCTCACCTTATTATAAAATCACAAACGGTTATCGTAAAGTCTTAATGGCCTGAGTTGCCGAAAAGACTGTGTGAATGTGTGTGTGAGTGTGAGTGTAAGATTTGATCCAGTCAGCTGAGAAATTCGTGCTTCGCGATGATAATTTACCGCTCCCCTCCGGGCCGATCAACCTCTCGTTTTAATTTCCTCTCAGGATTACAAATCTTCCAAATCTCATCCTAATCTGATGGAATCTGGTGTGACTGGTTGCACAACACACATCTCTCTCTTATTTTTGGTAATTGAAAGTTGTGTTCTGCGCTTGCCACACCAGATTTTTTGTGTCGACATGTATTTAGTTCAAGATGTAAAATTTATAAACATAAGAAGCCCTCTTGATGTATATGGTAGCGCGCATGTCTTATATACCGAGGGTCGCGGGTTCGGATTCCAGGCAATCCGATGATTTTATTTAAACCATTTGGATTCCTTAAATAAGAATGCCTGGACCCCAAATAATATACTGTATATAGTACAAGAGTAAAATGTGCTTCAAACAATTTTGAGGCCAAAATGAGAATATACATTTTAAAGAGCATCTAAAAAATGAATGAATTTTAATCAAAATCGTTTTGAAGTAGTACTCTTTGGCCGATTTTGTTCAAAAGCTACGTGCCAGGAGGGTGAATATTTTTTGTTTTTTAGAACAGAGCCTTAAGGGCTTTAAAGAGAAAGAGAAAAACAGAATGTAAATGAACTCGAGCAGCAGGCAGAGCAGAGAGCCGAGCAGCAGCTAGCTAGCTAATTCACTTGCCAAGGACTTCCACTCTTTATTTTTTTTTTATTGTGCGCCAGTGCACACAAATATTTATTTTATTTTATAACAATAACCTTGATTTATTTATTTTTTTTCGTTCTAATAATAAATGTTATGAAATTTGGTCCAGGGTAAAGTTTCGAAAGAAGCACGTGAGGGGTTGGAAAACTTGAGAAGCGAAAATAAACTTTTGAACAAAATCGACCAAAGAGCGCTAGTGCTTTTTTTTTTTTGATCTTCTCAAAATTCGCTCCAACGATTCTGATTAAAATTCAAAAATTAATTATTTTTTAGATGCTCTTTAACCATACTTATGCCGGGTTGCAAGAAAACAGTTCTGTAAACATTTAAAAGTCTGTTAGTAAACATCGCTTTGGGCTTTAAAATTATAGGCTGTTGCTAAAGCAACTTTAAAGGAACCGTTAACTATTCCCTACTGTTGAGATATATAGATAGATGCAAAACGATTGGGCCACCGAAAATGACAGCTTTCTATGTAGTTGGCCAAGTTGACCGCAAGGGCGCATTGTCAAATTGCATAATTTATAATAGTACCAAAATTATAAAAGAAATTAAAATAGTAATTATATTTGTATTCTTTAAATTTCAATTGTTAATATTAGATTACAAAACAAAAAATGTTTAAATATTTAAATATCGTAAAATAAAAATAATAAATACGTTGGTAGATCTGGCTGTCAGATGTTAAATTATAAAGAAACTGGGAATATACTATAACCTCACTTTTTCTCTTCATCGAATGAATATCTATAATAATTAATAATATCGCTTAATACGTTTCAGAAACTAAAGAAAACTCAATTAAATTAATGTATTTCTATCTTACCTCTCTCGCGGGATAATATAGTCACCAAATTCTTATTTATTTCAATGAAACAAATCAGGTTAGTGGATACTTTATAGTTTAAAGCTCCGAATTTCAACCTTTAGTTTAAATACAGCTTTTACGAACCAATCATCTTTAAATACGTTCTTGCAACCCAAAATTATTTAGCGGAAGGTTTAAACCAACAAAAGCGTTTAACGAACCGTTAAATACGTTCTTGCAACCCGGCATTAGACTATAAATTTTATTACATCTTGAGTTTTAATATGTCGGCGAAAACTAAATATATCTCGACACAAAAAATCTGGTGTGCCAAGCACAGTACACAACTTCCTCTTGTCGAAGGGTAATAGAAAGTTGTGTGCTGTGCTATCATCACACCAGATTTTTTTAGATTCTCTTTAACATGTATATTAGTAAAATTTTTCGTTAAAATTGTTTGAAATACACTTTACTGATTTGAGATTTTTCAAATTCACTTTCCGGCTCTTCCTTCCATAGAGCCAATGTTAAATCCCCATATGGGGATTTGCATGTTAATTTCGATTCAAAAAGGGGTCCACTTAACTTTTTACTGGTGATGAGAAGTGGCTGTCGACTTTGAATTGGGTATAGGGAAGACTTTGCAGCGAAGGAATTAAATAAAAAACTTTTATTTAATTATTAACCGTTTCGGTCGCAAATCACGACCTACCTCAGGACGATTAATTGTTAGAATACAATGAAGAAGGTCGTGACTTACGACCGAAACTTCGACGGTTAATAATTAAATAAAAGTTTTTTATTTAATTCCTTCGCTGCAAAGTCTCCTATTCCCAATTAACTTTTTTTCACATTAAAAAAAGTTTTTTCCAATTCTTATGAAATTTTGTATTTATTTAGGATTCTCTATCATAAGATTAAAATTTCGTAAAACAACCTTAGACTATTATTAGGAGAATTTTTAATTATAGACCACATTTTTTGTATTAAATATTTATTAAAAATATATAAATACTGTACAACGTTTCAACTGCTTATACTGCAGCTGTTACAGACGCGTAGCGAGAGGGGGGGCAAGGGGGTCATCATGCCCCGGGCGCTACTCACAAAGGGGCGCCAAATGGTCTGCAAAACAAAAAATAATTTTAATGTATGGGAAAAAAATTTTCCGCGTGACGGGAAAATTTGGGGATAAAATTCGGAAAAAATTCCGTAAAATTTAGCCTCCCTAAAAAAAAAAAAGGTAAAATGATTTTTTTTAACAGCAGGGCAAAAAAATTTTCATCAAGCAGGAACATTTTTGAGTTCGGGGCCCTCCCCCGAAAAAAATTTCTATATACGCCCCTGTATAATGTTATATGGTTTTCGAATGGGGGGGGGGGGGGCTAAAAAGGTATTGTGCCCCGGGCGCGAGTTAAGCTCGCTACGCCACTGAGCCAACGGCTGCAGAATAAGCAGTTGAAACGTTGTACAGTATTTATATATTTTTAATAAATATTTAATACAAAAATGTGGTCTATAATTAAAAAAATTCTCCTAATAATAATATCTCAAACCACAAAAGCTTTAATAAACACATTTGTGATAAATATAACCTAACCATGGACTAAATGGCGAAAAAAAGCCAGATTTTCTTCCCTTCCTTTATTCTCTTGTTTATTTTATATAAGAAATAATCCTTTGCCAGGGAGTGAGCCCCCCTTTGTTATGGATGGATGAAATATTGCCGTCATCAAGAAAATACCCACCCAACTGGTGCGTGTGCTTGGCTTTATTTTTTTTTGTTTTATTAGCTCCTAATTGAAAGCAAATGTTTATGAATTGAATAAATGCCACACAGGCAGAGAGTGATAGATAGAGAGGAAAAACCCATTTCATAAATCTATTACACACCTGCTCGAGGAGAAATTCGCCCGTATGTTAGCCAAAGAGTTTTTTATATTCTTTGGAAATTTTAAACTAGCTGTGGGACCCGCCTTCGAAGGGTCCTCTTTGCGTTATTTCATAATAAAGTCCCTTTCGCCTACACATTAACTCCAATTTCTGCATTCATTTTGACGTTTGTCCTTAATTTGTATTATATAAAAGAAATGAACAATGGCGTGAAATCTTAAATCACTTAGTTATTTAGAATAATTTTATTTCTAAATAAGTTTTTAAAATAAAACAACTTAGAAATCGAGAAAAAAAACCATACAAATCCGTCAAGTAGTTTAAAAAGTTGATGCATTAAAAATCTGCTGTGACTTAACGCACAGCAGATTTTTTGTGTCGAGATACATAGCCTTTTGAATCGAAATTTACAAGCATATCCCCATATGGGGATTTAACATTGGCTCTATGGAAGGAAAGAGAATTTGAAAAATCTCAAATACTACATCAGTAAAGTGTAGGGCTACTTCTAACCAGGGGCGCCGGAACGAATTTGAATCAGGGGGGGGTCAAAAAATTTTTTTTTAGAAAATTAAAATAATTTAATATGTTTAAATAGTATAAATTAATATGTTTAAATAGTATAAAACAAAAACAAATCTATTATAAAACTTTAAAAATTTTAAATAAAATCACAATTTTAATAAAATTAAAATTTTAAAAAATTTGCTAGTGATTTTATCAAAAATTTGGAAAAAAATGAATTTTTTACTCTTAATTTTTTTTTTAATTTAGATTTTATTTTTCAAAAGTAAAAATATATCATTTTTAAAAATAAATGAAATAAAAGAAGAAATTTTGCCCCCCCTCTGCCCCCCCCCCTGTAGGATGCCGGGGGGGGGGGCAATTTACCCTTGCCCCCCCAGTTCCGGCGCCTATGCTTCTAACAATGCCCAGGGCAAAATGAGAATATACATTTTAAAGAGAATCTAAATAATAGTTGATTTCTGTTTATTTCAATTGATTGGTATCCAATTCAATTGAAATCTCATCTAAATCGGTATATATAAATCGGTTTGTATAAAAAGCCAGATTTTAATTTTTTTTTTCAAATTTGCCGTACCTTTTTTTAAAATTTGAGAGTCATAATTTCCTCGTAAATTGGATGGGGATTTAAAAAAAAAAGTTTCGTTTTTGTGCCAAAATTGTATCATGGTTAAAAGTTAAAATTTAAAAAAATGCCTTTTTTTTTCAACATTTCATAAGAATTGGAAAAAATTTTCCCCTTTTGAATCGAAATTAAAATGCAAATCCCCATATGGGGATTTATCATTGGCTCTATGGAAAGAAGAGCCGGAAAATGAATTTGAAAAATCTCAAATACTACATCAGTCAAGTGTACTTCAGAGCAAAATGAGAATATTCATTTTAAAGAGAATCCAAAAAATAATGGATTTTTGAATTTTAATCAAAAACGTTGGAGCGAATTTTGAGAATTTCGAAAAAAAAACTGAAAAAGTGCATCAGTAAGTACTAGTGCTTTTTCATAGGAAAGATATGAGGTCATGGTAAAAAAAAAAAATATATTTTTTCTATTGTTTACATCTCGAATTCTAATATTATCGGCGGAAACTAATTACATGTCGACAAGCACAGAACACAACCAAAGAGAAAGTTGCGTGCTGTGCGAGCGGCCAGCCACACCAGATTTTTGTAATTTAAAAAGATCTAATTTGAAAAAGTAAGTCTGTCTGTCTGTCTGTCTGTAGTGCAATTGAGTGAGGGAGCGAGCGAGTGTTTCCCAATGAGTACGTCCTTTAGATGAACTTGTAATGATCATGATGTGATGATGATTGCGTCCGTCAACTTGATGATTCCTTTTGCACATTCCTCATCAGCCGTGAATTCCCTCCTCTCTCTCTCTCTCTTTTTAACTGATTTGAGATGAAATAAATGAGCAAGAGAGAGAGACTCCTACTTGTTGGGGAAACCCCCGCCTACCTGCCTCTTACGTCATCCCACTCTCTCTCTCTCTCTCTCTCTCACCTTGAAATTGATACTCTACTCGCCAAAAAAAAATATGAATGAACAACTAAACATTATTATTTTTGAGTAAATAATAATGGTGTGAGTGACAAGCATCACATCACAGATTCTTTTTACTTTCTCTTACCCTATATGGACCCTGTTATGCAAATGTGTGTCAAAGACCACACATCGAGTTTTGAAAAAATCAACTTTAAAGTTTTTCTGATTTAAATTGTTTTGATTAGATTATATATCATTTTTTTTGTCAATTGTGCAAGTAAATACTGTAATTATGGCAGATATTCATAAATTATCTCTAAAAATACGACTAATTTAGAGAAAAACAATAAAATATAAAAAATTATTTTTGCGAAATTCTCTAAGTTCAATATTCTATTTGTAAAAATGCTTCAAATTCTCTTGATAATAAATAAAATAATTTTAGGTTATAATTCAAAAATTAAAACGAAGATATTATTAAAGTTCTTTTATGGTTATATTTAATACTAATAGCTTAGAAACTTTTTATCAAAATTACATTAATAAATTTTAAATAGTATTAATGTTTTAAAATTAAATACAAAGTGATAACAAAATTTTCTCATCAATTAATTCCTGAATGGAAGTGAACATGGCAACAGTAAATCAAAGTTATAATAATGAAATTGACTTAATATTATTTATTTTGTTGTCTTTTCGAAATCGCTCTGATCCTCATCTTCATTATCAGGAATAATATCAAATTTTGACATCTACGAATTCATTTCTCATTTAAAAAAAAAAAGGATTTTGGTTTATTTAAAGTAAACAATATATAATATAGGTTAAATAGGTTTTTATTGGTTGTTAACACCATAAAAAACAACGTGTTAGGTACATAAATCATTATTGCAAAATGAAAATTCTGCATTGAAATATTGTAAAAATAATTTTATGCTTTTACATTAAATATAAATTTTTTTAGGACACATTTCATAAAAAACACTATTAATTAAAGCATTTGAAACAATATTCCGTGCTTAACTCAATTTTGAATTTTTTGGTCTTTGACACACCATTGCATAACAGGGTTCAAAGGTTCATATATGAAATATATAGAGAAAAAGTATTGGATTCATGTATGGCGTGGTCAAGTTTGAAACTTAGATGCTAAGGTCAACTAAATATATCTCGACACAGTGAGCAACTTTCTGTTGGGTGCTGTGCACCAGTCACACCAGATTTTTGTTTATTTTTCTCGTTCCCTGGCCGATTTTATTTTATTATTTTTGAGCGGAAAGCCTGGTGCAGATAGTTCAATGATAACGCTTCTATTTATTTCGACGTTTCGCCTGCCTTCCTCACGACTCACAAGTATAAAGGCAAACATACAGGTTAGATAAAATAGGAGGAATTTTCAGAAGAAATATGTTTGCCTGAGTCCTGATGAAGGCAGGCGTTTAAACTTGAGAATAAATTTGGCCTGCAAAATACCTAGCGTCCAAGCAATCGAAAAATACATTCATTTATTCAACGTTTTTGAAATTGTATTATTATTACTTTTAAAATACGCTGTTTGAGGAAGGACGCGAACGTCAACAAGATCTGATAGAAATTGATTTTATTTGTTTTCTGGCTGCCATACAAATTAAATCAGAGCAGCCCTTTTGTTGTTGTAGGTGTTTTGTCAATGGTGGTGGGAATTGCGCTGGTCACATGACCTCGTGCTCCTTTCGTCTCTTTAATCTCCTTTTTGCCAATCTGAGGGTCATTCAATTAATTGTCATTTCATGCATGACTAATTCAATCACAACAACAAAATAGGGCTCTAGGTGTTATGCAAATGCCACGTGGTCAGTGTCTTTTCTAGGAATAGAAATTTTGATGGAAATACAAATTATGAGGCTCCTGAGGTCAGTCTGTCTTCTGGAAACGATATATCTCTAGCTAGGAGGTCGAAATTTGTTATTTAAGCAGCCAGCCAATCAGTCTCCACGAAATAAAAATGAAACATTTCGAGGATTAGGCCGATTGTTGAACTGAAAGCATTGTTACATGTAATCCGCGCCTCTGACCCCTCTTAGAGCCGGTTGTATCAGTTAGGGTCACTTAGTTGACCTATAGTTAGTGCTGGAACCCTCTTTCGGGAGGAACAAATCCTCTTCTGTTTGTGAAGGTAGCAACATCATAAAGAAATCTTATAAAAATTATTGTGAGGTATGTCTTTGTGGCTGGAAGTATTATTATTAAGGAGTCAAAAAAAAATTCAAGACATAGACAGCCAAAATTGTTTCTTTTTTTATTGCCGTTCCAGGCTGACGTTTCGGCCACTGGTCTAGGCCATCTTCAGAGCCGGAAGCGAGAATAAATGAAATTTACAATTTCAGCGACACACATTCACATGAACGGAGCGCTTCATGTGAATGTGTGTCGCTGAAATTGTAAATTTCATTTATTCTCGCCTCCGGCTCTGAAGATGGCCTAGACCAGTGGCCGAAACGTCAGCCTGGAACGGCAATAAAAAAAGAAACAATTTTGGCTGCCTATGTCTTGAATTTTTTTTTGACTCCTTAATAATAAAAATTATTAAAAATAAAAATTGAAATTAATTTAAATAAATATTATAAAATGGAAAAATTAATTTTTTTTTACTAAAATTTAAAAATTTTCAAAAAAATATTCAGCTATGCAATGCGTTAGCTGTAATTAGGAGAATATTCGTCTCGCCAGAAGGAGTTGCCAACCCTCGAACAAAGTACCAGTTTGGATATTAGAAAATATTCAAATAAGCAACTTTAACGCTTAGAAAAAAGCCACAGATTGCTTCTGTCATTTATATTCGTCAAGTTAGGATGCTGGTGTCAAGCTTAGGTTCCTAATGTGATATCACCCCTGTGTTAAACCCACCTTTGTTTGGGCTTGGGCTAACTTAACAACTTGGCTCTAATTCACGAGCTGAAATTACTCAAAAGTTAGGTTATCTGATTGGGAGCAAAATGGCGACGAGATCTGATGCAAGCGCCCCTAGCCTTTAACAGATTGTAAAATATATCACATCTCATCATTTTATTGTTAAAAGAAGTAGAATCTAAAGAAAAAAAATCTGGTGTGACTGGTCGCACAGCACACAACTTTCTCTTAACTTCGGTAATCGAAAGTTGTGTTCTGTGCTTGCTTGTCACACCAGATTTTTCTTCGACACATTTAGTTTTCCACCGATATATTATTATATATTATATATATATTATATTCAAGATATAAAATTTTTAAGTATGGGAAAATATTTGTATTTTGTTACCACGGCAGCCATTTCTCCTTTCCTATGGAGTACAAGAGTACAAAATGAGAATATACATTTTAAAGAGCATCTAAAAAATAGTTAATTTTTGAATTTTAAACAAAATCGTTTGAGCGAATTTTGAGAAAATCGAAATAAAAAAGTACATCAGTAAAGTATTAGTACTCTTTGGCCGATTTTGATCAAATGCATCGTGACACGTCCCAGGAGGATATCCAATTTGAATATAAAATTTCAACCTCCCTAACTCAATTCCTTCATGCTTTAAATTGAACCATGTCGCGAAAAGCACTTTTTTGGATTCAGGGGACCTCAAAACGTGTATATCCATCAAATCGAATTTTTGACATGAATACAATACTTTCTCACTATATATAGGTAAGAGAACCCCACCGAAGGCGGGTGGTGCGGCTAATATTTTTATTTTTTAAGAGGCCAAATCTCTTTGGAAAAGGATTAGATTTCAATTTAAATGTTTAATCCTATCCATCTCAACGATCCTATTGTTATTGAAATTAATAAAATAATGGATGTGTCGGTTCTCTGATTCCCTCGTTGCGGGAGGTCGACGGCCTCGCCTCCTCGCCTTCCTTGCCTTCTCTCCTAAATGACACACGCAATCAAAACGGTGTAAACGTTTAAGCAATATTTCTTTCATTTGCTTTTATACCTGACCAAGCATATTTTATTATTTTTTTTTTAATTATAACGCAATTGATTTTGTGAGTTAAAAAAAATAAATAAATAAGATAGCCCGACAAAGACTGGCCTAAAGCGGGCTTTGAGGCTAGTTCTTTTTTTTTTAAATAAAATAAAATTTAATGTTTTTAAGGAATTAGACAACATCCCCTCTCCCTGGCTATAGGCCCACAAATTTATCAAACAAACGAGGCGAACATAAATAGCAGACACGGGGACTGTTTAAAATTTTATTTGATTAAAAAATCAATGATTGAAAAAAAAAAACGAAATTTTAAGATTAGGTATTTTTCTTTGGCTATTGATAGGCCTAAAACAAGTACGACCGAATAAACGCCTTCGAGATGTGGTGCTGGAGGAGGATGTCCCGACATTTTCGAGGAAGTTCACTCGGAGCGGCGTCTTTCTTCTTTCGGTGATACTCGAGAGGGTCGTTAAATAGTTCGGCCACCTTACTTTTTTATTTTTATTTATTTATTTATTTATCACTTTTACTGCAACAGTACCAATAACACGGGCAGTTTACAATAGATTGTACAACAATTTAGGACTGCTAACATTTAACATTCGTATGATGTACCGGCATGGACAGGATATCCTTCAAGCTCATGGGTGGTTTAAAGAAAAGGTCAAGCCCGCAATATTTTCTGTCAAAAATTTGACACATTCTATATATCGGTAATTTTTTTAAAAAGTTATTATTTGATAATGGCAAATAAAAGAGATCACAGCCTCTAGTGGTCCTCAAAGGTGTGTGAAAATTTAATAGGGCTAGGGAAATGGGATCATCGATGGTCCCCTGCACAAGCTTTGCCAGGTGAAGCACATGCGCAGCCTCTCTACGGCCACGAAGGGATCCTAGACCGTGCTCATCAAGGAGTGTCTGGTAATCAAAAGAATCGTGACATGGATAATGTCCATTGATCTTGAAAAATAAAAATTTTGAAAATTTTTTCTGGATTCTTTCAATTCTGTCGATGTGGACCTGGTGAATTGGACTCCAGACCAAGGCGCAGTATTCCAGCTTTGAGACAACAAATGCTCGGTATAAAACAATAATCGGATTGAGATCGAAAAAATCACGAGTATTTCTAATCATGAAACCAAGCATCCTGTTAGCCCCGCTGCAAATATCGTCAATATGTGACATAAAAGATAATTTGGTGTCAAAAACAACGCCAAGGTCTCGAGACTCCACCACTCTAGATAATTTGACATTATTTATTGAATAGTCAAATACTTGCTCAGACGCCGGCTTAGATAAGGGCAAAAGAAGAAGAGGCAGAGATGGACGGATCAAATAAAGACCCAATTTGGCAAAACGCTTCAACGATGGCCAGGAGCAGTTGCAAGAACAGCATGGAGGTAATGAGGATCACGACTTTGAAGAGAAGAATTGAGGTAGGCAGCCAGGGCGGAAAATAAAACGCGCGTGCTCGTCGACGTTTCGGGTGTTCCCTCCCTCAAGGGTCAATTATAACAACTAGGTGTCATTCAGGGCCGGAGACAAACTTGAGGCCCCCCCCCCCCCCCCCACCAAAAAGCTTTTTTAGTTTGTAAAGGGCTATTGTGGCCTTCACGCCAACAATCTTTTACTCAGTTTTTGAAAAAGTTATTTATTTTTTAAGGTCTTTTTCGGCATCTAAGGCCATTAAGACCCCATCTCTATTTATTTCAAATGATTTGTAGTCAAACCAAATGAAAAAATATTTTTACGCTTGTGACGGGAAGTGACCGGGGTCTCGGTGCTATCTTCTCTCTGAGCCACGGGCAATAAGATTTATGTAAATAAAAAAAGTTGTTTAAAAATTTCCCTAAACATAGGGTTATTGAGGCCGGGTGGTCAGGGGGGTTAGGGAAACATTTTTGAAATCTGAGTTTTTAGCTATCCTGAGACGTGAAATGTATAATCAGAACTTGGCTTGATTCAAAAATAAATATTATCGGGCGCTGAATGTGCGACGCGGAGTAAAATTCCCCATTTTAGCCACGTTTTCAGGTCATATTTGTAAAATCCGGACATTTCTCAGATCCGGATAAAATTATAATTTTAAGAAAAAACCGTATGTATTGGTTAATGAAAAAATTATTAAAATTTTTAATAATTTATTTGTTCTTGACAGATTGATAACTGTTTCGGCCCAGCTCAACTGCCATCCTCAGAACATAAAACATCCACACATAATATCTAAATAGTAATAATAAATAAATGTCTAAAAACTGTGTTATAATATTAAGACAGTTGCAGTATGATAAATTATATAAATGAATACAGGTAATATTGTTAAAAAAATACTTAAGGCCAAACATGTATCACGTGAAATATAAATTAGAACACGAAATTGACCAATAATTTTATCATACTTCAACTGTCTCATTATTATAACACAGTTTTTAGACATTTATTTATTACTACTATTTAGATATTATGTGTGGATGTTTTATGTTCTGAGGATGGCAGTTGAGCTGGGCCGAAACAGTTATGCATCTGTCAAGAACAAATAAATTATTAAAAATTTTGATAATTTTTCATTATCAATACATACCATCTGTAAATCCTTTGTCCAAGAAATAAACTACCAGATACCGTTTTTACTTAATATAATTATTGGACTGCATCCACGCTCTTTCATTTTATAATTTTAAGATTTGAGGTTAAAGGGCCCGGGCCCCCTTAGGAAAAAAATTTAGGAATTTTTAGCATTTAGATTTCAATTGCAAGCAGACATGCTTTAACAACACAGCTAATTGTTATAATTGACGCCTGAGGAAGGGGGCGATTAGCGTTCGAAACATAATGAAATAAAATAGAGTTTTATTTCTTGTCCTGGCTGCCTACATAATATCACTAAATTCCTCTTCTCCTAATCATCCGCAATTTTCCAGACACTTTACATAAATATTTGTATTATTATACACACTCCGTTACTTATCTTTAAAAAAATACAAAGGCATTTGTTAAAATAACAATATTTTGTTTTCTCTCCATATGATAATAGGAAAAATAAAAGAATTATTATTTTTCATTTGAGAGATTTATTATAATTTTGTTATTAGAGCGCGGAGTGTCCGTCTGTCCGTCCAATGACGCTCTATTTCATCAAATTTCGAAATTTTGCACTCTTGTGGACAGGGCCGCATTTAAGAGTATGCCGCCTATAGGCTAAAGTCCTTTTTTTTTGATTTTCTCAAAATTCGTTCCAACGATCTTGTTTAAAATTCATAAATCAATTATTTTTTAGATGCTCTTTAAAATATATATTCTCATTTTAGCCTTGAAATCTTCTAAAGACCACTTTACTCTTGTACTCCATTGAAAAAATAGGAGAAATGGTAACACAATATAAATATTTTCCCATACTTATAAATTTGACATCTGAATTCAAATGTTCTGTACTGTTGGGAACTAAATATATGTCGACACAAAAAATCTGGTAGGACAAGCACATAATAGAATCGATTACCGAAGGTAAGAGAAAGTTGTGTGCTGTACGACAGTCACACCAGTCATTTTCATATTTCTTCTATATTTTCCTTATTTTTAGAGATATTTGGTCCAAATTGGCTTTTCCCGATCTTATTTATGTTAATACAGAGAATGGATAAAGAAAGGAATCCGGAAAACGAGACTTTATCATATTCTTTATTTATTCGCCGCCAATTTGATCGAGATATATGTAAAAATAACGAAAATTTTGAAGAAATAAGAGGACCTCAATAAACATTAAAAATGAATGTATTTTTCATTCTCTATTGTTATTTAGATTCTAAAAATCTTGCGTCTGGCCTATTCTGATTGAGATAACTAAAGGAATTAATTAGAAAGTTGAAAAAATAATTAATATTAATTGTTTATTTGAAAGATAAAGGAGCTAATTTCATTTTGTATTAATAGTATTCACTGACTTTGAATAGAAGCGGGGGGCTATTTATACAAAACATTATTCTTTGGTTTTATTTTAATTATCTTGAAGTTAGCTCCGTTATCGTTCATTATTTATTATTTAAAAACAAACAATTTTTATTAAAATTATTAATTACTTTTTCAATTCTATTTAATTTATTTCAATCAGTACAAGATTTTTGTCATCTAAATTACAATGGAGAAAGAAAACATCCAAAAAAGTAAGTTTTCATTTTAAGTAATTCATTTTTATTTAATATTTAATGTGGTCCTCATATTTCTTCAAAAATTTTCGTTATTTTTGCATATCTCTCGATCAAATTAGCTTCTCGCCCCCTTTTTTAGACTAATAAAAGGAAGGCAGGGTGAATTTTCCCCGAAAACTTGCGAAATCGTTCTTCACTTGCGCTAAATTAAAACGTAAAATATTCCTAACTAGCTATAGAAAAAAAAAGAAGAAATTTGACCCCTACATGTTGAATTTTGCAATTTTTACGAAATCAACATTTGATAATTTATTATCACTACTAAAAAAAAAAAAAAAAAAAAAAACATTTATATTACACATCTACTCGATCAAGGTCAAACAACAACAACAACAAAGAATTAAAGTCTCTCTCAAAGGATTGATTCTCTCAACATATCTCATCATTTTTGCCTAAGAGAGATAAGAGCATAGAGAGAGAGAGGCCTTGAGATAGATGTTGGTTAGCAGAGACCACAAAATTTATCTTGAATCCCCAAATGGGGAGCAACGCTAGAAGCTGCTCTGCTGATGCAAGAACAGGAAAACAATTAGAAAAAAAACAACTTCCCCCCCTCCCCCTGTCAGCTTGCCTGAAGGAGATAATTAAGGGTCAAATGAGAGAGGAAACGATTCGCTTTATTTATTTATTTATTAGTCTAAAAGAAAGCAAAAAAATTATAGCTTGCTTGGTTTTTTTTACTTTCTCTTACCTATATATATGTTATTATACCGGGTGTCCCAGGTGTCACGCACCCCATTGTTGGGATCGAAAGAGAAAAAATATTCCATGTTTGGAATTTTTTGATTAAGTAGTTAATTAATAAAAGTGACCAATCAGGAAGAATAGAAAATAAGTGGGATAGTAGTAGATAAATGACAGAGAATCTTCACGTAAATTGTTTTGGTTAATTATAATTATAATTAATTAATAAAATAATAATTATTATTATTGAAATACAACAATTAAAGACACAATTAACAAAAACAATTTACCTAATGTTTCTCTATCATTTATTTTGAGTTTTTTATTTTTTTATTTCAATAATAATAATTATTATTTTATTAATTAACCAAAAAAATTAACGTGAATCTTCTCTGTCATTTATCTACTACTATCCCACTTATTTTCTATTCTTCCTGATTGGTCACTTTTACTAATTAACTACTTAATCAAAAAATTCCAAACATGGAATATTTTTCTCTTTCGATCCCAACAATGGGGTGCGTGACATTTGGGACACCCGGTATATAGAGAGAAAGTATTGGATTCATGTCAAGAATTCGATGTCGAGATTTTGACGTTTTGAGGACCTCTGAGTCCAAAAAAGATTTAAAGCATGAATAAATGGAGCCTGGAAGTCGAAATTTTTTTCCCAATGGGACGTGATACGAAGCTTTTGAACAAAATCGACTAAAGAGTACTAGTACTTTTACTGATGTACTTTTTTAATTGAGTATAGGAGATTTTGCAGCCAGGAGATTAAATAGAAAGCTCTTTTATTTAATTAATTAACCGTTGACGTTTCGGTCGCAAATCACGCCCTTCCTCAGGACGATTAATTGTTAGAATACAAGGTTAACAGTATTATAATCAATTAACATTGTAAATTATACAATATTTATTTGGACTCTATGTATTAAGAGTGACTTGCTAGCTTAGGGCTTCTTACAATCAATCCCCAATGTACTTTTTTTAGTTTTTTTCTTTTTTTTTTTTTCAAAATTAAATTCTAAACTCTCAGGATTCGCACGGACTTGGCAGCCAGGAGATTAAATTAAAAAAAAAATCTTTTATTTAATTTTTATTTGCCGACGTTTTGGTCGCCAATCATGACCTTCATCAGGGCAAATATTGTCAATTATACACGATCTTAGGTATTTTAAATATTCAAATGATCATATGAATAAGAGACCTCCGAGCAGCAAGTAAAAGATATTTTTGTAGGCTACATATCAAAGTAAAAAGAAATTGTATGTAATTCCAATGAATATTAAAATACTTAAGATCGTGTATAATTGACAATATTTGCCATGATGAAGGTCGTGATTGGCGACCGTAACGTCGGCAAATAAAAGTTAAATAAAAGATTTTTTTTTATTTAATTTCCTGGCTGCAAAATCCCTGCGAATCCTGAGTAAATCTCCATAAAACAACAATTTATATTCTCAAATCAATTATTTTTTAATTAAATATTTTCGATATTTATATATTTGAATTAGATATTAGTATTCAAAACATCTCGATTTTTTTCGGACTTAACTAACAAGTCATAGAGATATATACCTAATAAAGTTGTGAGTGTTCGAGCCCAGGTTTGCTCTCCATTGCGCTGGTGCACCGGAACCTCGACCTACACCAATGCACCTGGACTGGAGAGCAAGCACGCCTATCCCCCAAAAAGGCTGGAGATCCTGGGATCGATTCCTGAGGGCCATGGGATGTTTAAATAACACTCACAGCTTTGTTAGATAATTATTTTTTAGTTGCTCTTTAAAATGTATATGGGCGGATACAGGGTTAATTATCTTCCCCCTGTGATTTGAGAAATATATTTTCCTTAATAATTAAATTGTACTTTTAATATGAAGCCATCAAAGCCATCAAAATACGTTTTTTTTAAAGGTTCAAAACTTTCGTTAGTTTGCAGGCAACAAATCGATGGCCCCCTCGAAAGGAAGCGAAAAGAAATCAATTTTGAAGAAGAAATGCAGCAGCGGATGAGTGACGGCCAACGTTTCGCTCCTAAGTTTGGACCTTCATCAGAACTGGCGCATATTTACTTTTGTTGCCTACCTTCTGCAATGGCAAACCCCGAAAAGACAGCGTGTGGAACGTCCCTGTCATAAATGGGATCAGCAGCCGAAAGGTAATTTCAAAAAATAAACAAAACGACGAGTGATTTCTCTAAAGCTCCCTTCACCAGGTCGCTTAGCAATTTCTATTTGTATTTGCCATCTGACATCTGACAGAAGAAAAGAAGACTTGAGTTAAATAAACCCGATTATCTCCCCCATCGATAAAAAGTTTCGCTTCAGCTTCCTACCGAGAATTTTGATAACAAGAGGCAACGAAAAGGGAATTTTATTTTTGCATTCTCCTCGTGATTTCCTCATTTTTTTTCCTTCTAATCGAAGCGGAAATTCTAGCAAAAGATTTTTTGCGTTTCTTTCCTATGACGGGGAATAAAAAAAAGCTGAGTAGGCCTACTTACAAAAGAAAACAGCAACAGAGAAGAAAAGTAGACAACAGCACTTGTTATTGTTGTTGTTGTTGCCGCCGGTAGTCAAGCACGTCAGGTTTCTCTTTGGCGACTGAATTGAAATGAATAACTCTCAACCTCTCAACTCCTCACTCCCCCTCCCCCCCCATCTCTGAGAGTAGAGGGAGGGGGAGGGGGGAATCTCCTCTCTTGCACGAGAAAGTCCTTCCTTCTCTCTCTCTTCTAAAAAACCCAATCATTTGACTTTTGTTGCGTGTGGCGCCAGAAGAATTAAAGTCGGCGCTTTTGCTTGACAAAAAGAAAAACCCCTAATAATTGAGAGTGGGGAGCTTTTAAAAAAAAACAGCAGCACAATAAATGCGGCCCCCATTTGAAGAGGGAGGGAGTATTTATTTTATATCCCTGTCGGCCCAACGAAAAGACATTGAAATTAATTGATCGGCTATTGCAAGTTGTGCGTCAAGTCACACCAGATTTTGTTGGAATGTAGACGGAGAGTTTAAGGACCTCGGTTGAGGCGCCACTCAGACACTCTGACAAAAAACAAAAGGGAAAGAATCTTGAAATGTTTTTTTTTTTCACCTCTCGGGGCGATTATTGGGGCAGAGAGTTGGAATTATTTTAATGTCTCATTAAAAAATTAAGGAAATTCGTTTTTACTTTCTCTTACCTCTATATATATGTTAATATATATAGAGAGAAAGTATTGGATTCATGTCAAAAATTCGATGTCGAGATTTTGATGGATCTTCACGTTTTGAGGTCCCCTGAATCCAAAAAAGTGGTTTTCGCGACATGGTCTGTCTGTCTGTGTGTCTGTCTGTGTGTGTGCTGTGAACAAAATATCTCAAGAACGAAAAGAGCTAGGAGGTTGAAATTTTATATTTAAGTTAGGCACCCCCATGGGACGTGACACGAGGCTTTTGAATCAAAATCGGCCAAAGAGTACTAGTACTTTACTGATGTACTTTTTCAGTTTTTTTCGATTTTCTCAAAATTCGCTCTAACGATTTTTTTTTTAATTCAAAAATCAATTATTTTTTAGATTCTCTTTAAAATGTATATTCTCATTTTGCAATTGAAATCTTCTGAAGACCACTTTACTCTTGTACTCCATAGGAAAGATAGTAGAAATGGTTGCCATGGTAACAAAATATAAATATTTTCACATACTTATAAATTTTACATCTGAATTCAAATGTTCCGTACTGTCGGAAACTAAATACATGTCGACACGAAAAATCTGGTGTGACAAGCACAGAACACCATTTTTGATTACCGAAGGTAGGAGAAAGTTGTGTGCTGTGCGACCACTCACACCAGATTTTTTTGCTCCTTATCACCTGAAATAATCGAAGATGTATTTCAAAATGGTGCCCGCAGAAATTGCGCAAGGGCGCCTGATAATTTTTATTATAATTTGAAGGGACTTTCATCAAAGTGACTTAAGTAATAAAAGTGTCGGTCCTTTGGGTCTGGCCTCTGTGCTGGTTGGGCTGGCTGGCACCGAGCCCACCGACTGACTGACTGGACGCCCTCAAATTTATAACTCTGAAACAACCAAACAACTTGGGGGGTGTGTGTGTGCCTTTTTACTTGCTCTTACCTACTTTATATCTAACCATTGAGAGGGGGGGGGTGAAGCTAAACTGGGGCGCTATTTTTCGTTCGAGCTTTTTTTTTAGTGGGCTATACGAATCTCATTTGACCTTTTTTTTTAGTATTCGAATCTCGTTTTTTTGTAATTTTTCTCCGGATTTATGATATAAAATGAATTTATTGAGAAATTTCAATCCAGAAAGCCGGATGCTCTAGGGTGCCTATGTCGGTATCGAGGGGGGCCAAAGGCTTGATGCGGGGAGGGGGGCAAGTGTGTTCCCCTTCGCCTCCACCTGGATACGCCTACTGCACGGGCAGAGCTTAGGGCATTCGGCTTCCTTGTTGAGTGCATTTTTACATTTTTAGTGAGGAACAAATTCAAACTGTAAACTTTAACGATGGACGGAGATAGGCGGAAACGCCCAAGGGCCACTAGTGAATGTGTGTGTGTGTATCTGTTAACTTTAACGAATTATATGGAGTGTGCGATTGATTTAGGTTATAAGTTAATTGATTTTTGTCTTGATTATTGATTAATTGTTTTATCTTTGTATTTGTTTCATTATCTGGCCAAAATGGGGGTAAGCAGTCTTGGGAAATGTTGTTAAGGCGGAATAGGAGCGAAGTGGTTACGCATGTTATTTCCGATTGTGTGTCATTAAAAATCAAGTAATTCAAAAATTTGCCAAGAGATGTCAGAATGGTAGCTAATAATATTTAATGCATTTGGTTGATTTTCATTGATCTTTTAACAATAAATACTTTATAAATGTTATTATATATTATGTATCTTTTATAAAAACATCAAAATATATAAATATAGGCCATAAGGGGATCGGCTGTTAGACTAGCCTGCCATCTATTGCAAGAATGCTGAACTAATTTGACAGTTGATTTTTAAATAAATCATCTAAGCTTATTTTAAAAATTTCTTAATTAATATGTGATTAATAATAACAATAAATTCATTTTTAAATTTAAAAAAAATTAAAGATTATTGGGACAGATTGTTTTTTTGTATTTGCTTGATAACAAAAAAAATTAATTACGATAATTTTTTAATAAGTCATTAAAAAAATTATAGCTCGATGTCCCAATAATCTCTTATGAATTTAATTCATTTAAAAAAAAACCGCATTAATAGTCTAGGTTTTTTAAAAGTACGTCCTCTCCTGAGCCCCCTTAACGGGTCGGCGAGTTCTTTTCTTTTTCCCTGTCAAGGACGTCTTGATTTTGCTAAAAGGTTTTTATGAATTATTAGGCGGTATGTATTTATTTAAGGGGAAGGTAGGAGGGAGGGGAGGGGAGGTGGAGGTAGTGACACACACACAGGCACAGAGACACCTTTTGGTACGATTATTCATTCATTTAATCGGAGATGCGGAGATCCTTCCTCATTTAAGAATTCTTTTGTCCACTCGACGCCGAATAACCCAATATGCAAATGGTTGAGGCCTCGACGGGACGCGGGACGCGGGCGCGGGACGCCGGGGATTTCAATGAGTCACTCGCTTGACGTCAATCAAGATTCACTTTCATTTACCCACAATCTCGGCCCGGAATCCATTGAATATATTATTTACATTTAATTATGTACAATAATATTATTTTTTTCGAAATTCTCTAATCACTCGGAAACTACTTAACGGAAATGCATGTTTTTTTGTTTTTTTTTTGTTTTTTTAATATAAAATAAATGAAACTCATTTAGAGAGAGCAAATATTTGAGATATCAAAGGAAGTTGAAGCGGCGCAGCTTTTCTTGATAAAAAAAATTTAAATATCTCTTTTCAAGGTTGAATTTGTTATATAAAAACATCAATTCCAAAGATTAATTAAAAAGAAATAAAAATTTCTATACTTTTCGTTAGTCATGGATTTATTTCTGAATAAAAAAAATATAATTTTTTTTTTTTAAATAATGATACGTCATCGATGACGTCATCTGATTTGCATTGCATCAATATCTGTAGCTTTGCCAGGTGTCGGCTGGCGTTTTTTGAACGAAGATTTTGGCCTTAAAATGAGCATTTTGTTTATTGAAAACGTTTTCTATTTATTCAGGACCGACGACCTCAACTTGAAGCGCTTCCTCGGCACTCGGGAGCTCCCCTAGAGTTAATAGGATGTGGAGTGCTGGCGATAAGTCACACCAGGCTCTTTTCTTCATCCCCCGGGCTTGGTATAAAGGGAAGCGCACCATAGGCTGGAGATCCCGGGTTAGATTCCCGGAGGTCAAATCAACTTTTAACAGGGTATGTTAATTTTCGATTCTATATTAGAACATAAATGAGAGTTTTAAATAATTTTCTTAAGGTGCGCGTTTCGGGGTGCTAATTTTGGGAGTTTGCGGCCACAATTTTGAAGCTATCGACCTCAAATTTTTTTTAAGTTAAAGCTATTTAAAATATCTACAACTTATAGAAGCCCTTTTTTTGATTTTCGAAAAAAAAAATTTTTTTTTTAGATTAATCGCATTAAATAAAAGATATTTTAAAAAAGGAGCTCTATAAGTTGTAGATAATTAAATTAGTAATCATCGTGTTAAAAAATAATTAATTTTTTGCCTTTAATTAATTAGCTGGAAGCTCTAGAATGAAATGGGAAAGTTCCCTTATATTCCTATGGGGAACATTAACGCCATCTCTTGCCACCCCGAGTAACTCGGTACTGAATCGTCTTCTAACAGCTTTTCGAGACGCGGACCTTAAAATTGAGTGAAAAATGATAAGCACTCCATGATGCCATCTATTAGAACTTTATGAAAGCTGCGTCCAATTAGAAATTCTTTCTTTTGTCTCATTTTGTAGTGCCAATAGGCCTATATTGGATAATTTTAGGAATCTTATTAAACAGAGTCCAGGTAGAAAATCGTACACGAAAATAAGGAGAAAAAATAATATTTGCATTTAATTCAATAAATTATAAATAATTCCTTGGATTTCTTCTATTTAACAGAAATGTTAAATCCTAATGTCTAAAGATGAATAATTTCAAGTTTTTTTCTAATGGAAATTATATTTAAAACGACCTTGGAAAGAATAAAATATTCAAGCTAATTAGTGCTATTTGGAGGGATTTGCTTTAATTATGTCTCTTTTTGTTTAAGGTCTTTTCCCAAGGCCGGAGCCATCATCGGGTGGAACGTTCCTGGACATCGGTATATGCAAGAACAAACATTTGTGCTCCACAAAGGAACGAAGAAATGGCGTCTATTAGACGTTGATTAGAAGCAGTGGCGTACCGAGGGGGGGGGGGGCGAGGGGGCGGTCCGTCCCAGGCCCCGAGCCGTCATATGCCCCCATATATTTATAAAAAAAAAAAATTTAATGAAAATTTCTCTTTGAGAGGCCCCGGGGCCCTTGGGGTTCAGGGATATACGGTATTTTAAAAATATTTTTGTGTATGGAGGAGAGGGATATTTAAAGATGACCACCCCCCCAAAAAAAAAAATTCAATATAAGGCCCCCTCTTCTATGGGGGGGGGGTAGGGATTATTTCTCCCCCCCCCCGACAAATAGGGCAGTATAGGGCGTCTAATGAAATATATGACTAGCCACTTACCCCACCTTCGCCCCCCTTACCCTGGACCCCCCTCGAGGTGGCTCGGGCCCGCCCCTTTCTTAATTAAGTGCCGCAATTTTTCAATCAACTCGTATCAGGCAATAAATGATGCAAATCTCTTAATTTTATGTATATGGGCCTAAAATACCGAGGAGTCTCTCTCCTGTGTTTCTCTTGACCAGACTCCTCTCTCAGACCTCTTTAAGAAAAAAAATAAAAAATTTATTTATATAATTTTTTTTATTATTTTTCATTTGCGAGATTTAATCAATTTTAAGCGGCTTTAATTTTTTATAAAGCATAACAAAAATCAATTCTTTTCAATGGGAAAATTCTGAATTTTCTCGAATTTTTGCGTTTTATTTAATTTTTTTTTTTTTTTTTTAAGCTAGAGAAAATTATTATATTTTACTTCTCTCTTACACTATATATGAAATATATAGAGAGAAAAAGTATTTTGAATTATAGAGCTTAAATATGTATCTAGTCATGGCTTGGGTCCAATGGGGGGGGGGGGGGTTTGAACCCCCAAAACCCCCCGTGGCTACGCCTATGATCATTGTGTTAAAAAATAATTAATTTTCTACCCTTAATTAATTAGCTGGAAGCTCTAGAATGAAATGGGAAAGTTCCCTTATATTCCTATGGGGAACACTAACGCCATCTCTTGCCACCCCGGAGTAACTCGGTACTGAATCGTCTTCTAACAGCTTTTCGAGACGCGGACCTTAAAATTGAGTGAAAAATGATAAGCACTCCATGATGCCATCTATTAGAGCTTTGGGAAAGCTGCGTCCAATTAGAAATTCTTTCTTTTGTCTCATTTTGTAGTGCCAATAGGTGGGATAATTTTAGGTATCTTAGTAAACAGAGTCCAGGTAGAAAATCGTACACGAAAATAAGGAGTCCAAAAAAAAAAAATTATTGATATTAAATTCTATTTATTTAATAATGGTAATAAGCTATAGAGAAAAATAATAATATTTGCATTTAATTCAATAAATTATAAATATTTCCTTGGATTTCTTCTATTTAACAGGAGATCTCTCTCCTAATGTCTAAAGATGAATAATTTCAAGTTTTTTTCTAATGGAAATTATATTTAAAACGACCTTGGAAAAGAATAAAATATTCAAGCTAATTAGTGCTATTTGGAGGGGATTTGCTTTAATTATGTCTCTTTTGTTTAAGGTCTTTTCCCAAGGCCCGGAGCCATCATCGGGTGGAACGTTCCTGGACATCGGTATATGCAAGAACAAACATTTGTGCTCCCACAAAGGAACGAAGAAATGGCGTTGATTAGAAGCAGTGGCGTACCGAGGGGGGGGGGAGGGAGGGGGGCGGTCCGCCCCAGGCCCCGAGCCGTCATAGGCCCTCAGGACTCAAGTAAAAATGGGAAAATTTAGATTAAAAAAAAACAAAATTTAATAAAAATTTCTTTTGAGAGGCCCCGGGGCCCTTGGGGTTCAGGGATATACGGTATTTTAAAAATATTTTTGTGTATGGAGGAGAAGGACATTTAAAGATGACCACCCCCCCCCCACAAAAAAAAATTCAATATAAAGGCCCCCTCTTCTAGTTCCCCCCCCAAGGCCCCCAAATGCCTCAGTACGCCTCTGACTCCCTAATTTGCCCTAAAACAGATTTAATTTAATTAATTGTTTAATTTAGTACAGTTTATATACTCGTGAAACATTTTTATTTTAGAAT
>JAKCPI010012205.1:0-24484 GCA_023213315.1 Euborellia annulipes | reverse complement strand
CTTTACTTAGCAATTAGGAGCCCTGCAAGGGCCGTGTTTTTGTATCGGAGACAGAGGGTGAAGGCAGAGAAGATGATAAACTGTGTGGGTTTGTGGAGAGAATTAATTTGAAACACGTCTTATTGAAGACTGGCTTGAGTGTATCATTTGGGGAAAAATTTTGGGTTCACGAAAATTGCACTGAATTTAAAAACATATGTTTAAAATGTGGACAAAAGAGAAAAAAATGCAACTGGAAACTCAAGAAAACAGTGAATGATTTCTGGCCATCTCTCCCAGACGCACCAAGATTTTTTAAATTTTGTTCTTTTTAACTTTCAATAACAATAATAATTACAATCTACATAAATGTAGGTTTTATTTTGAAAAAACTATGGCCAACTACCCCGGACTTACCCTACTAGACATTTCGCCCACTGCGTCCCGCTTTATGACGTTTCAACCGGGTTTTGCTAATATTAACTTGATTTTTTACTTGTTGTTAAAATATTTAACATCTTATACTTGTTGAGATTACTTGTCTATGATTTAAAGCAGATGAAGGGCTGATTTTTAGTAAGAAAAACCTTGATAAGGTTTTTTTTTCTTTTTTATTGGAAAACTTAAATCTGGCCGACCAATAGCGCATGTATTTGGTTTCGGTTTATAAAAACCATCTTCAAGGCCTAAAGGCCTGTTTTTCTTTTAGGCCTTGAAGTTGGTTTTTACCAAAACCGAAACCAAATATGCGGCCAGATTTAAGTTTTCCAATAAAAAAAGAAAAAACCTTATCAAGCTTTTTCTTACTAAAATCAGCCAGCTCTTCATCTGCTTTAAATCATAGACAAGTAATCTCAACAAGTATAAGATTTTAAATTGATTTTTTTTACCTATATGAACCTTTTTCAGGCTTTTTCTTTCTCTATTCTCTTAAAAAAAAATCTCCCGGAAAGCCAATTTGGCACTGATATCTGTAAAATATGAAGGCGACTTTTTAACCTTTACGAAATGGATTAAAGCTTACTTTTTCCTGTCATTTTCTTTTTCTCCATTTTATTTATAATCTTAAAAAAAACTAGTACAGTGCATTTATGGTTGAGATTACTGCAATAATAAATAAAATAATTATATTTCGAAAAAAAATTAAGATGTTTGTTTATTTATCCGACATTTAACATTAAAATAGTGAGACTAACTTCATTTGAGATTTAAATAAAAATTAAGCATCAAAGAATCCCGAGAGCTTCATTTGGGAATTTAGATTTTGTAATTTGTTTCAAGGAGAATTCTAATTCCCTATAATTTTTAAAATAATCTCTTAAAGAAATTTAATTCTAATATCATCTTATATAAGTAGTTAAATAAGAGCTATGTGAATAGCTTTATTGAAAATAATAGAGGAAGATGAAAAATAAATAACGTACCATTAAGGAATGATTGTGAATTTGTTTTGGGTGTTGTTGCTGTTGGATTCTCTTTCCGAGCAGGCGTTGATGACTGTCAATGACAAAAGAAGAATAAATATATTAAATTTGAAAAGAGAATAAAAAAAAAATTAATTATCTTAAATGGTAATTTAATTTTTCTTACCCTTGAACCATCCGTTCTTTAACAATATCCATGAAAGTATGATCAATTTTCAATTTGACTGACTGCCAACTTTAAACAATTAAAATAACAAAATTTTTGTTTTATATAATTGAATAATTTCTTTTAAAATTTTCCTTATTTATCTTTAATTATCGTTTAATTAACGTTTAATGCGTATGTTTTCAATTATTTTATTGAAAAAATAAAATTTAAAAAAAAAAATCAATTAAAAAATTTATATATTTTTTATCATTTAAAAGGATTAATAAAAGAAAAATACAAAAAAGAAATACAAAATATATTTCAATTTTCTTTTATTATAAAAATATTTGTTTTTTAGAAGTTTGTAGTCAATAAATTTGTTAATATCTTCACGAGAGTTGATTGTTAAAGGAAATTTTCTGATTGTTAGAAAACAAGAATTAATTTTTCATTTTTGTTTATTATTAAATAACCAGGGGCGTAAATAACACGCCCGCAGTGCGGGATAGGGCGCGCACAGGGCACAAAATAATAGTGTATTGTAGTGTATTGTAGTGCATATAATAGTGTGATAATAGTGTAAGAAGAAAGAAAATGCTACACACCTCATCTCCATTGATATGAAGCGTTGCAACTAGCTGACTGTCAGATGCGAGGTGAGTTTTTCCATTTGTTGACACCAATTTTGGAATTCTTTCATCTGATAAATTAATTTCTGACGTCTCCATTATTAGATTTTGTTATTCTGAAACAAAAATAAAATTTGATATTTATTAAAATATTTTTAAAACTTAATGCTAACAAATTTCTTATGTCTAATCCATAGCTAAGAGGATGGATTATTAATAATAAATGGAATATATGACTTAATTGTATTATTAGCCTCCTTATACAATACAATTTTCTCATAAATAAGAAATTGTATTTAATTTTTTTTTTTTTTTAAGAAATTTTCGAAGGACAAATAAAACAAGTCTCTTTGAATTTGCATTCATTAGAAAAAAAAAATTATTTCATTATTAAAATCCAATTGTAAAGATAGAGAGAAAGAATACCTTGGACTTTGAACCATTTAAACGTATAAATTCCTCATTTAATAGTATGAATTTCTATTTTGATTCTAAATAACCTTCTGATCTAAAAACGAAGACGAGGCGAGGGGGGGGGGGACTCGAAATGCCAATTAAACCTCTGGACTTTTTGACTTGTTAAGAGTTAAATAATATTATTTGATAAAATAAAAATTAAGTCATCTTCCGGCGCCTTTCAGGTCATATTCATGTTATCTAAATGATTTTTGATCCAAGGGTTCACTGATAAAAAAAAAAAATCAAAGAGACCAAGAAAAAGA
The DNA here is from genome assembly GCA_023213315.1 of Euborellia annulipes. Classification (NCBI taxonomy): domain Eukaryota; kingdom Metazoa; phylum Arthropoda; class Insecta; order Dermaptera; family Anisolabididae; genus Euborellia; species Euborellia annulipes. The sequence continues at coordinate 21,582 of JAKCPI010012205.1, read as the reverse complement.
GTGATCGATCACGCGATCACTGCGATAACTGGTCCAGGAGATAGAGGCAGACTCTGTCTGTTTGAGTGTCTGTAAACAAAATATCTCAAGAACGAGGAGGTTGAAATTTCATATTTAAGTTACGTACCCCCCTGCCACGTGACACTAAGCTTTTGAACAAAATCGGCCAAAGAGTACTAGTACTTTACTGATGTCGTTTTTCAGTTTTTTTGATTTTTTCAAAATTCGCTCTAACGATTTTGATTAAAATTCAAAAATCAAATAATTTTTAGATGCTCTTTAAAATGTATATTCTCATTTTGCCATTGAAATCTTTTGAAGCCCACTTTATTCTTGTACTTCATAGGAAAGATAGAAGACATGGTAACAAAATATAAATATTCTTCGATGTTAATAAATTTTACATCTTGAATTCTAATATATCGGCGGAAACTAAATATATAAAGACACAAAAAATCTGGTGTGACAAGCACAGAACACAACTTTCAATTACCGAACAGTCATACCAGATTTTTACAAAATGGACTTGCCCCACTTGAAGAGGGTGGTATTATACTGTAGATAAAAGTTCAAGGTGCCAGGGAGTTCGGGATTTATTAATAAAAATTTTTTCTGTTCCAGTCTAATAATTGAGTCAAGTAACCGAATAAAATTATTATAATTTATACATAATGGTTAAGAATGACATCAATTGAGAGTCAATAAACCAAACAAAGTGGCATTCGAGCACAGGCGATTTTGCTTTTCTTTGCTCGATAAGTGGACCAGCCATCTGTACAATAAAATTTTATAAGCCCTAATCCCAAATAAAGACACGTAAAAACAAAAACAAATATTATCTATCTATGCTAATTTTGGATATACGTGGTGACCTCAGTAAATGAATGATCTTTCTTAAAATTGTAATACCCTTTTGGGGATTTAGAATGTTGTACGGTTCCCAAATTAACGCCGCATAATCGTCAAGGTCCTGGTTCGAGTGGGGCCACAAGTTTTGCTCCAAACAAACACAAACTCATCCCGTCTACCTAGATAATAATAAAGATATAAATAAGTAATAATTGTGAGATTTTCAATTTTTTTTTTTATTATTTGCAACGGCCACCTTGCGCTTTAATTTATTCATCCATTAAAAAATTAAAATATTTAGTTTTAGATACGCTCAATGAGTTTTTCTATAAAAAAAAAATACTTGCATAGTTTCAGAGATTATACCAGAATTGAATGTTGAAAAAATTGGTCTATTTATATTATTCGCTAATGTCCGTCTGTCTGTCTGTTCGTCTGTCACGCTCTATTTGGGCAACTTCCCGTTGGAATTCCGAAACCAAATTTTATATTCTTAAAGAGGATCTTCTAGGGATTACAGGGAGATTATTTTCATCCCGAAATTCCTATAACTTTTTGAGTTATTAATTCCTAAAGTTACAATTTCTCCCATAGAAAATGTATAGAGAAATATTTATGTATTCTTTGCATTTGTGTATTCCATGAATGAAAACAAATCCTCAAGTAGGCACTGGATTGCAATAGTAATGATATATTTTTTTTTCATAATTAAGAAAAGGTGCCCTCGGGCTTGGCGTATTTAGTAGCGGGCCTGCTTCTACAAAGAAGATCAAATTCTGGGCTTGAGGGATTTTTTCATTAAATCTTCTTCTTTCTTAGCCTTTTTTCCGCAGTGCGCGGTCGACGAAATGGGTTTTTTTGCGACCGGAAGAAATAAAACGGGCCGGCCCGTCCCACAGTCTGACCTCTTTTGAAAATATAGAAGGAAGGGACAGACATGTAAAGAACAGAAGGACTGCCAGTCCCAGCTCGGGTAGCTCGTGGTCGCCATCCACGTACCCACAAGTTGTGGGCCCCTGAGCATGATTTTTTTTTTTTTCATTATTATAATATAAACAATTCCTCAAGCAAGCACATTGGAATATCGGATCCCACCACAATAGCCCCCAGAGGAAAGGGAGTTGCTGTGACATCCCGTCCTGTGGAATGGACGTGCATTCTTCGAACCTCCCTAACATAGAAGAGGTTGGATAAAAGGAACCAGAAATACGGATTAGTTCACTAGCTGGAAACGCACAAAGGTGGAGGAGTTAGAGATAGGAAATAATGTAACTTCACGGGGTGCCGGTAGATGGCTACGGCCTGGGGTTTGATGTGTGTGTCTTCGTACACGTAAGCACCTCAGGTAAATAAATCCCAGGTTCAAAATAAATTTTTTATTAGAAATCACATAAATTTTAATTTAATTATAATTAAACAAAAGACAAATTCTGTTTCAATGAATGTTCTATTTCCAAAGAATATTGAAAGAATGAATAATAAAATTTATCTATTCTTCTAGTTTGGCGTGACGTCACAGAGCTTGTGTGTGTCTCTCTATCCATTCAACTTTATTTATATAGAGATTCCTGGTATATAGGCCTATATGGATTCTTTTTGAGTCAAAATTTTGGTGCACAGCCAAAAATCTCTGATTGCGCACGTTGTCCTCTCGTGGTTAAGGGGGGGTTTTGACCTCAATTGAGAAAGTCCTGCGCTCTTATCATTTATTTTATTTATCAAAATCATGCCGCTAAGAGAGTGCGTATCTTTATCAAAACTTGAACTGTCTTGGCATTAGGCGGGCGGCCCAGCTAGTTCTTGTTGCTGCTGTTGTTGTTGTTGTTTGAAATTTATGAATTATCAATTCTTCTATTATCGGGCTGGCGAAGTAAAATTAAAAAAAAAACGTTTTTTTTTGCCTTTATTTTTATCTATTTGATAATTTTCTATTTTTGTTAATAAAAAATACCTTTAAGATAAGGATAATAAAATAAGGTGAGAATTGAAGTGAAAAAAAAAATAATAATTTTTTTTTTTTTTTTAATCAACGTTTCGGTCTCTCGAATAAATATAGACTTTATTTGATCACTTTTGTAGTTTTCTCGATTTCTCCAATGAGCATGCAGCTAGTAGTTTTTTTTTTCAATTTATATTTATTAATTAATGTGCCCGACGTTTCGGTCATCCTCAGTGCCAAGTCATTGTCAATAAATTGATCCTCGCTCAATCTGTTCATAATACATACACTATCTAATTTGATCATTGAATTCATTAAATTAATAAGTTAATGTCTTTTGCTAATAAATGACTGTTGAAGGATCTATATATTGAATATAGCGTGGCCCTGAGGTCCTATATGCGACCGAAACGTCTTACAGTGGTTCAGAATCCCAAAAAGCTGGCGAAAATTCGAAAACTTAATAAATCGATCTGAAATTTGTTACTAAGAGGGTTTTTGGGGTCGCTGATTACGAATCCAAAATTCAAAATGGTGGATCCAATCAAAAGTAAACAATGCTTAGAATGAATCAAATTTAAATTTAATTTTACTTTTTATACAACAAACTTAACACTGCCAGATTTAAACCTTTTATCTTACAAGAAATATTTCAAATTAATTTCTAATAATAATTGCATATTAATTGTTAGAAAAATACATTGTTGTTAATTTTTAATAATAATTTATATATAGAATATTATTAAAAACAAATGAATATTATTTATGGAAAATAATTTAAATATTTTATTTTACGTACATACATAATTAATGTTTTATGGCAAAAAAGAAATAGATAAATATTAAATTAGATAGACCTAGATATAAAATAGCAATACAAAAAGATAAGGAAAATAAAGTTAGAAAAATACTTTCCTTTATTATACAAAAGTCTTTGTTATTCTTTAATTAAATAAAAATCTCGTGTGACAGCACATAACTTGCTTTTTATGTTCTGTGCTTGCCACACCAGATTTTTGTGTGGTTATATATTTAGTTTCCGCCGATATATTAGAATTTTAGTACTCTTTGGCCGATTTTGTTTAAAAGCATCGTGTCACTTGCCAGGGAGACTTAAATATAAATTTTCAATTTCGTTGTGGAGCAATTTCAAAAACTGGCCGTGCCAATTATTCTTTTTAATGATGACACCTGGGTAAATATTTATCAAAGGTGTTGTTGTTGTTATTAATAAATTAAATGTCAAAAAGAAATAAATTTATTTTAATAAAAATAGCTGAAGGATTTAATTATATAACTAACTTCACGATTTGTCTGTTAAGATTTAAGATTTCTCCCTCATCAACATTATCATATGTAAATTTTTTTTTTCTCAAATTTTAAGTCTTTTCGGCATTAAACAATAAATAAATTATAATCAAACTAGCCGCGACGCCCCCCCCTGGATCCCCCGCCTTTTTTTTTTCTTTTTTTTTTTTAAAACATTCACACTTTTTTCTCATTCACACAGTCTTTTCGGCAACTTAGGCCATTTAAGACTTTAAACGATATCCGTTAATGATTATTATACATATTGGGGTCCAGGCATTCTTATTTAAGTCATTTGGTATCCAAATGCCTTAAATAAAATTATCGGACTGCCTGGATCCGAACCCGCGACGTTTGGTATAGGAGGTAGGTACGCTACCTACTACGCCAAACTCGGGGGCTCGCCTTTTCTTATTTATGAAAAGAAAACTATTATTACTACGTATTCCAATCCAGTGCCTGCTTGAGGATTTGTTTTCATTCAAAGAATACACAACTGCAAAGAATACTTAAATATTTCTCTATACATTTCCTATGGGAGAAATCGTAACTTTAGGAATTAATAACTCAAAAATCTGGTGTGACTGGCGCACAGCACACAACTTTCTCTTACCTTCGGTAATCGAAAGTTGTGTTCTGTGCTTGTCACACCAGATTTTTTGTGTCGACATGTATTTAGTTTCCGACCATAGGGTACGATTGAATTCAAGATGTAAAATTTATAAGTATGGGAAAATATTTATATTTTGATACCATGGCAACCATTTCTCTTATCTTTTCTATGGAGTACAAGAGTAAAGTGGTCTTCAGAAGATTTCAATCACAAAATGAGAATATACATTTTATAGAGAATCTAAAAAATAATTGATTTTTGAATTTTAAAAAAAATCGTTGGAGCAAATTTTGAGAAAATCGAAAAAAAAACTGAAAAAGTGCATCAGTAAAGTACTAGTACTCTTTGGTCGATTTTGTTCAAAAGCTTCGTGTCACGTCCCATGGGGGTGCCTAACTTAAATATAAAATTTCAACTTCCTAGCTCTTTTTGTTCTTGAGATATTTTGTTCACAGACACACAGACAGACAGACAGACAGACAGACAGACCATGTCGCGAAAACCACTTTTTTGGATTCAGGGGACCTCAAAACGTGTATATCCATCAAAATCTCGACATCGAATTTTTGACATGAATCCAATACTTTCTCTCTATATATATATTACATATATACATAGGTAAGAGAAAGTAAAAAGTTATAGGAATTTCGGAACCCGAGTATTTTTCCTGGACTCTCCATAACGTCCTCTATAAGACTACAAAATTTCCATCATTCCAACGGAAAGTTGGTCAAGTCACAGACGGACAGGCGGACATTCCGCTATTATTATATATAGATTATTTAAATATTGGAAAAAAGGGAAAAAATATAAATAATTTATAATTTTTTTTTTTTTTAATTTGTTTAAGGTCTTTTTCGGCATTTAACTAATTTGAATACAAGTATCACTGAAGAAAAAATTTAAAAAAAAAATGAATTCTGTTTTTGAAAAAAACCGGTTTACCGGTTTCCGCCGGAGTCCAAACCCTACTCCGAATCACTCCGTCCTCCTTGGGGGCCCTTTGATCGACGTCAGGGGCCTAAGATGCCGAAAATACTTAAAAAAAAAAAAAAAATACTCAAAACGATATTAAGTACAAGTATCGATACTTTTTTTTCGGTACCACATCCCTATGTGAGTGTGAATAAGAAACAATTGAGTGTTAAAAAATAAAAAATTTAATTTTAACATTTTTTTGGAATTTAAAATACTTAATTATTTATATTCTTAATTCACATGCAAATAAAAAAGAATTTATTTATCTAATTAATTATAGAATAATAATTGTGAGATTTATTTATTTAATTGTTTTTTTTTTTTTTAATAATCAATTCTGGCATAAACTCTGAAATTAGTTGAAGTATTTTTATGGGATTTTTTTAACGCTACAATAATTTTTTTTTTTAAACACACACTTTTTTCTCATTCACACAGTCTTTTCGGCAATTCAGGCCATATGACTTGGACGATAACCGTTATTAATTAAAGTACATATTGGGGGTCCAGGCATTCTTATTTACGCCATTTGATATCCAAAAGGCTTAAATAAAATCATCAGACTGTCTTGAATTTTTATATTTAAACTTACAGTTATGTTGGTGAAGAGAAAAGAAAAGACGGTCAAATAGCACTGGAGAGCGAGCGAATAAATGCCGCGTTGTTATTTGTGTTCGAGTGAACCGCGAACTGACTGACAGTAAGAAAAAGAGAGAGGGAGGGGGGAGGGGGAACATTCAATTCATTCATTGAATAACTCAACGCCCTTCTCCTACTTTGTTGATGACGAAAGCGACAACAGCGACCCTAGAGAATTTATCCAGAATTAAACAATTCAAATACAAATTGTTGTGAAATTTGGTGGGAGCTACGAGATTGAAATTTTATATTTTACCTCTCTGAGACGTGACAAGAAGTTTTTAAATAAAATCGACCAAACTTTACTGATGTACTTTTTCAGCTTTTTTTCGATTTTCTCAAAATTTGCTCCAATGATTTTGATTAAAATTCAAAAATCAATTATTTTTTAGATGCTCTTTAAAAAGTAAATTTTTCGTTGAAATCGTTTGAAGTACACTTTACTGATGTGGTAGCATTTGTAGCTCAGCGCCATCTATGAATCATCGCGTGGTCAAGTTTGGATCTAAAGTGCTTTGAGCAACTTAATATATCTCGACACAAAAAATCTGGTGTGACCAGCACAACTTTCACTTAACGAAGGGTAAGAGAAAGTTGTGTGCTGTGCGCCAGTCACACCAGATTTTTCTTTTATGTATTTGCTTTTAAAAACATAACCTCCAAAATATTAAAAAATCATTGTGTGGTTTTATGAAACCACGATGCAAGTGAAACTTTTTTTCGGATCGTAGGCGTTTAACTGAAAATTTTCAGAAAATTATTCAATTAAGGTTATTAAAATCGCGTTTTTAATCTTAATTTAATAATTGGAAAATAAGAAATCAATAGACGCATGTTAAAAACTGTGAACAATATTTATTTAGTAATTAGCCGCGCCGCCCGCCGAAGGCGGGCGGCGTGGCTAGCCAGAGGGCTTCGCCCCCCTGGATTATATATATACAGTATATAGATTGAAGATTTGAATATTTTAAATTATTTTAAAAATTATATTTTATCAATTTAAAAATTGAATTATTAAATCTCACAATTATTTTTTTATAATTCGTTATATATATTAAATTTCAACTTTCTTATTTCTGTCGTCACGGATTGTGACGTCATGGCTTGTAGCGTCATTGCTTTTTACGTCACCTCGTTACAACGCGACATGCTGATAGAAGAACCAAAAAATTCGTAGTGATATAATAAAAGTTTCACTTTAAAAAAAAAAAGTCAACTAAATTGCAAAATTTTCCTACTTTTCTTCAGAGGCGTACCGAGGCACTAGAAGAGGGGGCCTTTATACATTTTGTACCAGAGGTGTAAGCTTATATTGAATTTTTTTTTTTTTTTTTTTGGGGGGGGGGGTGCTCATCTTTATCTTATCCTTCTCCTCCAAACACAAAAATATTTTTAAAATACCGTATATCCCTGAACCCCAAGGGGTCAGAGCCTCTCAAAGAGAAATTTTCATTAAATTTTGTTTTATAAATATTTGGGGGGCTCTGCCGGCTCGGGACCTGGTGCGGACCGCCCCCTCCGCCCCCCCCCCCCTCGATACGCCACTGGAGCAGATAAATCTCCCTTCCCTCTCCAGTTGGGTGAGATTTCTTCTCTAATTTGACTGTTTAATAGGCAACTAATGTTCCATTACTGTGTTGACGGTTGCATAACTGCACGGCGATTTCAAATAGCATTTGTTGAGTGACAATAATAATAAAAATCTGGTGTGACTGTCGAACAGCACACAACTTTCTCTTACCTTCGATAATCAAAAAAAAAGTGTTCTGTGCTTGTCACACCAGTTGGAATTTTATATTTAACTTGAGAAGCGAACAAAAGAGCGGCCAAAGAGTCATGGGCGTATCCAGGATCAAATCTAGGGAGAAGGGGGCAGATCATGGTCGTCCAGGTTGTGACAGCTTTTTTTTTATATTGAAGGGAAAAGCCTTCGAATTAAACGCATAAAAACCCTTGAGTTCTAACAAAAAAAAAATCATTCCCCGTCGTCATCCACCAATTTCGTTTCTTTTTCGTTTTTTTTTGCTTCTAGTGAGGGAGGGGGCAGCTGCCCCCTGCCCCTTGCTGGGTACGCCCATGCAAAGAGTGCTAGTACTTTTTCAGTTTTTTTTTTTTTTTTTCGATTTTCTCAAAACTTTGCTGTAACGATTCTGATTAAAATTCAAAAAAAAAAAAATCAACTACTACTTTCTCTTACCTCTATATATATGTTAATATATAGAGAGAGAAAGTATTGGATTCATCTCAAAAATTCGATGTCGAGATTTTGATGGAAATACACGTTTTGAGGTCCCCTGAATCAAGGGCGGATCCAGAGGTGTTTCTCGGGGGGGGGGGGGGGGGGTAATATGGTGTGACTGGTCGCACAGCACACTATTTTTTTTTTAATTTCGGTAATTTAAAAGCGCATTCTGTACTTGTTTGCCAGAATATAAATACACATCAAATTTTTAAGTATTAATTTTAAAAATTTTACATTAAAAATAAATTTTTTTGCGAAAAAAAGGTATTTTTTTCGAATCTCGGGGGGGGGGGGGGTAATTACCCCCTTTACCCCCCTTGTATCCGCCCTTGCCCTGAATCCAAAAAAGTGGTTTTCGCGACATGCTCTGTCTGTGTGTGTTCAATTTAAAGCATGAAGGAATTGAGCTATGAGGCTCAAATTACGAATTAGCTCACAATATCCAGGCACCATAATCACTGTTGGCCTGTGTAATCAAGAGAAAGTAAAAATGATTCCAAATAAGGTTCTTTTTTTCAACCAGTGGGGCGGTGGGGGCTAAGAGGGACAAGCGCCCCCCCCCCCCCCACTGAGAAAACCCTGGCGCCGTCACTGTTTGCAATGCAGGTAAATACATTTGAAAATAGAAAGTAAATAAAATAAAATAAAATAAATTTTAATTAAATACATCTATATTATATATATAAATATAATATAATACAAATAACAATTTATAAATAGTATACAATATTTGATATTATACGTATGTGCGGGGACAAATTTTATTTATATTAAAACCATTTCATTTCGTTTTATAAATTATTACAATAAAAAATAAGTCTTAGGAATTATATAAAAAAAAAAAATATAAATTACAATTTCAAAAAAATGATACAAATTACAAATAAGGATGATTTAAAATATACAATAAGCGTATGTGTGAATGAATGACAAAAAGAAACATTTGTTTTGTTTTGTTTTTAAAATTCTCTCGTTTAACCTCCTCTGACCTCACCGGGTTGAGGTGACGGGGGTCCGCGATAAACGCCAGCAAAAATAATTGCATTCGATGTACGATCATAGAGTAAATAAACAAAGGGTACATTGGCGTAAAATTTTAACGTTTCAAGCGGTCGACTTGAACGGAAAGAGAAAAGTGCTGTGGCGGCCGCTGCGGTCGTGCCTTGTTCGTCTACTTCGATCCGGGCCTTTTGTATTGCTGCATTCACGTGCATGTTGCGTTCACCGGTGAATCCAGATAAGTCCGCTTGTTCAGAGAATAATTCACCGGCTCCCAATTCAGTGAAAATCTTAAAAAAAAAAAATATCATGATGAATTTGTTGCTGGATATCGCTCCATTAGAATAACAAGGTTCTAACTGACATTTTTGGCGAAATTGAGTTTACATCATTAATGAATATCTCTTTAGTATATCTATGCAGGGAACTGACTTAGGATGCGATATGTTGGAAAATAAGGGAACTAGCCAGAATAACAAGGTTCTATCTGACATTATCAGCAAGTTTGTTTTGGGTTAACATGGTTCTAACTGTCATCATGACCCATCATGCAGATATCAGCAGCCTATTTTATTTAAGAAAACTAAACATATACAATCTTACGGCATATTTTACTGTAACCAAGAAGGTGTATTGTGCATTGTGGCCAGAAACATTTTCAGGTCGAACGGGAACATTTTGAACGTTTTTCAGTTTTTCGCATATATATCGTAAACTAAGCATATTTTGATTACCATAGTCCAAGACAAAGTTGTAGTGTATTAAATTTACTAAAATATGGTACACTAAACGAATTCGTAGACTCAATACTGACCGAGGTACGGCCGGTATTATTAGAGTAATTTATTATATTTTACTTTCTATTAACCTATATGAGATAGAGCTTAAATATCTAGTCATGGCTTGGGTCCCATGGGGGGGGGGGGGTTGAACCCCCCAAAACCCCCCTGGCTACCCCTAAGTATAGAGAGGTAAGAGAAAGTAAAAACATAGAAGAAATAAAAGGATGGTTGGTGTCTTCGGTGTGACGTTTCGGTCCCCGCTGGCCGACCTTTGTCCGAAACGACGGACGTCTCTCGATCCGAAGACCAGAAAATGTGGTGTTGACTGGCAGTAGAGTATGGAAAGTGGCCATGCAACGAGTATGCTGCCAGGATACGAGGACGATGATGATGACGGCTCCAGCGAACGATGTTTGAACATGCATCATAATACTCTCTAAAAACGAATTAGTAAAAAACTACTAATTCATAGTGAATAGTCACTTTTTTAAGATGTTCAAAGTAGACCACCCGTAAATTGTGGATATCCACTTTTTCAATTAGTAAAAATTATTACTTACTAATTGAAAAAGTGAATTTTTAAAAAAATAATGACCAAAAAAAAAACGTTTAAAATATATGAAATAAGGTGTGATGACATCGGGACCTAACTTGTGTTTTCTGACTCGAGTTCTAGCCGAACCCACTTTAACTTGACTTACTCTTACTTCTCTGTTATTTGGTATATAAGTATGTCGCTGGTGTTAACAATGCTTTTTACTTGAATGTTACTATATTCCTTCCCAGCAATTTATTTATAAATAAACTTAATAAAACTAATTATCGTTATATCAAGAAATATATTTACTAAATTTTAAGTAAAAATATTTCTTAATTGACTATTTAAAAAATAATATTTTATTAATTTAAAAAAATTTGGAATCTATTTGTTTTGACTTAACATATATTTCCTGCAATTTTTAACAAAAAATACAAGTTATCTCAATATTATTATTTATTTGTATTATTATTACTTAAATAAAGCCTTATATTGCCAAAAATGTCTTTATTAAGGAACCGATCAAACAGCTGGTCGGCCATATTGGCTTCTCAGACAGCCGGAATTGAATGAACTACTTTTTGAATTAGTAAAAAATAACTAATCTAAAAGAAACCAATAAACTTACTAAATATATTAGTAGATTCTACTCAAAATGACTAAATTTGATGTAATTTTCTTACCTACTGTTTGAATAAGTAAAAATTCTACTAATTCGTTTTAAGAGAGTATCTTTCAAAATAATTCCAAATTCATTAAAAAGTAAAGGCTAATCTTCATTTAAGTTTAAGTTCTGGGATGACCGAAAAAAACTCAGGGGGCAAGTGGATGGCGACCAGGAGCTACCCGAGCTGAGACAGGCATTCCCTGTGTTCGCTCTATGTCTGTATATTTTCAACAGGCGTCAGACCATGCGACGGACCGGCCTGTTCTATCCTTCCCGGTCGCAAAAACACATAATGGAGGGAAAGAGTAGATCCGCCGACCCCGCACCGCGCGAATAAGTACAAGAAAACTTAAAATTTGAAATAAATCAGACTTAATTTTTAAGAAAATTGGAAAAAAGTACATCAGTAGTACTCGAGTACCCAAACTTGGATTAATGGAAGGGCTATATTTATTTGTTTGTTAGCTAATCGCTGTAACGCGGAAGGTCAAACACAAACACACCTGTTGGCATCATCGTCGTCGTCGTCATCGTGGGGGTCATTAAAAGGTCATCATCATCATCATCATCTTTGCCTCTATGTGTGTGTGTGTTCGTTCTTTCATTTTTTAGGCAATGAAATTCTCTCATAAATAAATTATCCGATGTGGCCAACAAACAAACCTGTTGTTGTTGTTGTTGTTATACAAAAAACAAAATTATATTATAACTAAAATTAAAATATTTTTGTTTTTAAAAATAAATCAGGATGATAAGATATGATAAAATTAACATTTTTTTAAATCTGCGCATCTTTTTTTTTATTCTTTGACATTATAAATGTTTTTTTTTTTTTTTTTTTTTTTTTAATTAAAAGATTGCTTAAAAAAGTAAAAAATATAACTCAAAAATTAATTAGAAAACAGAATAATTTGTGAAAATGAATTAAAACATTATTAAATTATATTCTTCTACATCCTTTAGAATAATTTCACTTCGATTGTTGATTTATTTATTTATTTATTTGCTTACCTTTTGTAATTTATTGCCAACAGATTAGAAACAAAAAAAAAAGACGAAAAACACGTCACTCACCTGAAACAAAAACAAAGAAATTCAAATTAATATTGAACAAAAAAAAAATGAATTAATAGCTATATATTGTATTGATTTAATATTTAATTAAATAAATATCCCAATAATATAATATTAATTAAAATATTTTTTCTAAATTAATTGTAAATTTTTATGATAAAAATGAAAACATGTTTTGAGGTTATAATAGAATTCCATTTATTTCCAAGAGATCTAGAATATATAAATTTATATATATATAAGTTCTATTTTTTATTTATGTTCAATAATTGCGAAATTTCTTTCTTTTTTTTTAATAATAATAGTGAATGAATGGAAGCCTTGGGGAAAAATAAAAAAATAAAAGAAAAAAAGAAAATTATTAAAAGACAAAATGGCGTCTTTAATGAGTAGAAATGTAGTACGAAATATCTCAAGAATGAAAAGAGCTAGAAGGTTGAAATTTTATATTTAAGTTAGGCACCTCCCTGGGTCATGACACGAGGCTTTTGAACAAAATCGGCCAAAGAGTACTAGTACTTTACTGATGCCCTTTTTCAGTTTTTTTCGATTTTCTCAAAATTTTGGTCTTCAACGATTTTGATTAAAATTCATAAATCAATTATTTTTTAGATGCTCTTTAAAATGTATATTCTCATTTTGCCATTGAAATCTTCTGAAGATCACTTTACTCCATAGGATAGATAGAAGCCATGGTAACAGAATATAAATATTTTCGCATCAATTCTAATATATTATCAGCGAAACTAAATATATGTCGACATGAAAAATCTGGTGTGACAAGCACAGTACACAACTTTCAATTATCGGAGGTTGTGTGCTGTGCGGGCAGTTACAGCAGATTTTTTTTTTTGCAATCACAGACACAGACAAAAGAATTTTTTTTTTGTATAGCCCTTACGGTAACGTTTTTTTTTTTGCTCATTTCAAAGGAGTGTCAATGTGTGGGTGTGTATGTGGATCCAGCAACGAACAAACGAGTCAGCATCTCTGGTCCAGGTCAGCGCAGCGCGCGTCTATTGTCTGACATCTTTTGACACTACTAATCTGGCCAAAGAAGAAGAAGGAAAGAGAGAGAGAGATGACCTGTACACAAACTTCTTTCTTTCTACCTGATCCTACGAGTATATAGGCAGACAGACAGACAGACCTTCCTCCTATTTATATAAACACCAAACGGAACAAACAAACATCTCTCTCTCTCTCTCTCTCTCTCTCTCTCCCCTCTCTCTCTCTCTCTCTCTGTTCTCATCATCTTTCATCATTTTCATGGAATTATTTTTTTCAACTTCCTTGAAACCTTGAATAAAAAAAAAAAAATTACATAATTCGCTTTAGATTTAATGAATTGAACAATCATCAGGGTTACCAACCAATTACTGAAAAGGATTTGTGAGAATAAAATACTCAACGGGCCATTTTCTATAAAAAAAAAAAAATTAATGTTTTGTAATGTAGTATACTGTATATAGCTGAATTTTAATATAAATAACTATCTATATATATAATTCACTAATGTCCGTCTGTCTGTCTGTCTGTCTGTCACGCACTATTTAGGCAATTTCCCGTTGGAATTTTGAAATGAAATTTTATATGCATAAAGAGGACCTTCTCGGGATTACAGGAAAATTATTTTCATTCCGAAATTCCTATAACCTTTTGAGTTATTAATTTTTAAAGTTACGATTTCTCCCATAGGAAATGTATAGAGAAATATTTAAGTATTCATTGCATTTGTGTATTCCATGAATGTAAACAAATCCTCAAGCAGGCACTGGATTGGAATGGATTAATAATAATTTTCTTTTCATAATTGAACCCTGCCGGGGGGCTGGCAGCGGAGAAGATCAACAGTCACCACAATCGTTGAGGTTAAGTGATGCCAAGCGCGGCGAAAGCTCGGGATTGGTGACCCCGAGCAATCAGCGTGTGGAACGCCCCCCGGTTGCCATCGGTACAATGTATATGAAAATTTTTATAATAAATAAATAACCCCTAAATGGCATCTGTAGCCGAAAAGGGTTTGAAAAAAAAAAAAAAAAAAATTAAACCCTGTTATGCAATGGTGTGTCAAAGACCAAAAAAATTCAAAATTGAGTTAAGCACGGAATATTGTTTCAAATGCTTTAATTAATAGTATTTTTTATGAAATATGTCCTAAAAAAATTTATATTTAATGTAAAAGCATAAAATTATTTTTACAATATTTCAATGCAGGATTTTACATTTTGCAATAATGATTTATGTTCCTAACACGTTGTTTTTTATGGTGTTAACCAGTGGCGTATTCAGGGGGGGGGCCGGGCCCCCTGGCCCCAAAGCCTTCTCCAAAACAAAAAAATACCTATTGTTTTCCCTAATGATTTTTTTTTTTTTTTAAATAATTATTTTATTAACTCTCCTAAATTCTAAAATCTAAAAAAAAAACTTATAAATAATTGAAAAAATCTCTAATATTTACGAATTTTGTATTAAAATTATTTTTTATTTCAAGAAAAAAATTTTTTTTTTTAATTTGTTTTTTATTTATGATTATTATATTATCTAAAAAAAATTTCTCCACTTTAAGTTTCTTGGAGAAGGGGGGGGGGGGGTTCAAAAACTTTTGGCCCCCCCCCAAGCAGAAATCCTGGCTACGCTACTGGTGTTAACAACCAATAAAAACTTATTTAAACTTAAATAAACCAAAATCCTTTTTTTTTTGAAAAATGAGAAATGAATCGTAGATGTCAAAATTTAATTTTTAGATATTATTCCTGATAATGAAGATGAGGATCAGAGCGATTTCGATATTAAGTCAATTTCATTATAACTTTGATTTACTGTTGCCATGTTCACTTCCATTCAGGAATTAATCGATGAGAAAATTTTGTTATCACTTTGTATTTAATTTTAAAACGTTAATACTATTTAAAATTTATTAATGTAATTTTGATAAAAAGTTTCTAAGCTACTAGTATTAAATATAACCATAAAAGAACTTTAATAATATCTTCGTTTTAATTTTTGAATTATAACCTAAAATTATTTTATTTATTATCAAGAGACTTTGAAGCATTTTTACAAATTGCAAATTGGACTTTGAGAATTTTGCAAAAATAATTTTTTTATATTTTATTGTTTTTCTCTAAATTAGTCGTATTTTTAGAGATAATTTATGAATATCTGCCATAATTACAGTATTTACTTGCACAATTGACAAAACAAATGATATATAATCTAATCAAAACAATTTAAATCAGAAAAACTTTAATGTTGATTTTCTCAAAACTCGATGTTTGGTCTTTGACACACCATTGCATAACAGGGTCCAATTAAGAAGAAAAGGCGAGAAGTCCTGGGGGGGGAGGGGGGGGGGGGGCGACGCGGCTAGTATTTATCAGGTTGGGAACCCCTGAGTTAGATAATTAACATTCTCTTATCCATTTGGAATAAACTCAGCTCACTTGTATTATTATTGCGTTGGATTATTCATTTATATATTTCTACATCCCTTTGAAAATAATCATTATATCTTTTAATTCTAATTTTATATGCACACCAAAAATTCATCTTTAAATCTCATTTTTTTTTTTAAATTAATATTTACTTAATTGAAGAGAGATATATATGGTAATAATTAGATCTCTCTCTATACCGTATATATAGATAGATATATTCTACATCTCTGAATTAAATCCAACTCCATTTTAACCTCAAAAATAAAAACAAAAAACATTGATTATTTATATTTTAATTTAATTTAAATATTGATAGATATTTTCAAGTTGTTTTAGAGTACTTATTGGATTAAAAAAAAAAAAAAAGTAATAGTATAAGCAAAGATTTTTATTATTCAAATGAATTGCACTTAATTAGATAGAAATTATCAACGCGATCTTTTGCTCTAAGAGAGCAAGCAATAACAAAAATAAATATTTTCTTTATTTATCAAAAATTCCACTAACGAAACTCTTTCTTAACAGGAAATACACGTTATGAATATAGGAACGTGATTTAAAATGAATAAAAAAAAAAAAAAAAAAAAAAAAAACTTATTATCGCTTAAATATTCTTCAAGAGCAAGAAGAAAACGTGAAAAATGTTATTTATATAATATATCCAGCACAGTAGGTGTACTAGCAGCGTTGACTGCTTGAGGACACTCAAAACACTTTGGCTCAAAAGAAACGTGGTGTGACTTAACGCACAGCGAGATAGATTTAGTTTCTCATAGCACCTTGCGTTTTAAATGACTGCTTGAAATAAACTCTGAATACACTAGTCGACAAAAATGAACTTTTTTTCTTTCACAAGAATAAAGATATGAAATTCTAGAAGTATTTTTCATGCTGAATTCAAATATCATTTTAGTTTTTCTCCATCAGGCACAGTTTTAGAAATATAGAGCAAAATAGATTTTACTAGAAAATGTGCTCTAAAACGGCTTTTATTTAGAATGTTCAAATTATTTTTAACGCCGCACCCCGTAAAAATATACAGGTATTTAGGATAAATTTAAATTTTCAGTTTCAACCCAATCGGAGGTCATTTAGACGTGCCTCAAACGTCCTAAAGTTTAATAGACTGTTGCGCTAACTCTCACGGCTACCAGGCACTGTCCTAAAGTTTAGAAAAATCGAAATTTTTAAGATTTTTTTTGCTTTGGTCACCCCTGATACAATTTTAGATATCCCTGAATGCAAAAAACATATATTTACGATATTCTATAGTTCTTTGGCTTTCTAAAAATCATTCATTCGTAAAAATCTGTTAATTATTAACGAAATTATGAACAGAAACGTCAGCAAAGAAAAAACACAAGTACACTCACTGGTCGAAAAAAATGGACTTCAATTGAATTAAAAAGCGAATCCTATCCACGAGAAGCTAATGTATCCTCTTGGAGCATAGGTTCACGGGCACTAACTTTATTAAATATTATTTAAAAAAAAAATATTTCTAGAATCTCATATCTTTCTTTAATCTTGTAAAAGAAAAAGAAGTCCATTTTTTTCGACCAGTGAGTGTACTTGTGTTTTTTCTTTGCTGACGTTTCTGTTCATAATTTCGTTAATAATTAACAGATTTTTACGAATGAATGATTTTTAGAAAGCCAAAGAACTATAGAATATCGTAAATATATGTTTTTTGCATTCAGGGATATCTAAAATTGTATCAGGGGTGACCAAAGCAAAAAAATCTTGAAAATTTCGATTTTTCTAAAGTTTAAGCCGTTTGCGGCACGTCTAAATGACCTCCGATTGGGATGAAACTTGAAATTTATATGTATTCTAACTATCTGTATAATTTGACGGGGTGCGGCGTTAAAAATAATTTGAACATTCTAAATAAAAGTCGTTTTAGAGCACAATTTCTATTAAAATCTATTTTGTCTATATCTCTAAAACTGTGCCTGATGGAAAAATTCTAACTACATATCTGAATTCAGGGTGAAAAAATGCACTAGGGTCACTGTTAAATATATAAACCAATTTTGGAGTGGAAATATTTCCCCTACCTCCCCGCTTGTATGCGAGCGTCAGAGTCTCGCTCACAGTCGTTGACAAACCAGCTGACCGGAATAAACCAACTCTCCTGATGCCGAGCAGCTACAGGTAGGAAGATATTTCCAACACAAAATTGGTCCTTCGAGCCGGATACAGCCCTACGGGTTACTTTAAACTAATAATTTGTATTTTCTCATAAAATTCCAAATATAATCACATCTATTTTAAAATAGATGAAAACTTTATTCAAATCATCTAATTATCCATTCCATTTCTAATTAAGCGTTTGTATTTTCTTAAACAATACATTCAGCGAAATTCTTAAATAATATATTGTATTTTCTTAAACAATACGATATATTATTAAATCAAATCTATCTTCTTAATCAATTGATAATTAATCAATCGATTAATTCTAATCAATTTGTATTGTCTCCAACAATACAAATACAAATTCTAAATATATTTGTATTTTCTTATACAATACAAATATATTATTTTTTTATTTAATAAATAGCAACAATTGCCTATATCGTATGGTTTGTGTTTTCTTATACAATACAAAGCTTTCGGTATTAGGTTGATTGTTGTTGTAATTATATACAATATTCATTCATTGAAAAATACACACATATATATTCATATAGGCCTAATTATATATTTCACTATTTCTTTATCTAATTCAAAGGAAAGTTGGTTTTGTCATTTCATTCTAAGAAATTTGCATTCAAATTATTAATACATTGGACAAATTATTTTAATTCTCATTTCTAACAAATTTTGCATAAATAAAACATATTCTAATAAATCTCCTTAATACTTTGTCCAAATTAATCATGCTATTAAAACATACTATAAAAGAGATTAGATTACCTTCTAATAATAAAATTTAATTTTTTTTAATAAATATATCTATCATAATAATAATTTCAATAAGCGTAGTTAAATAAATGATTTAATATTCAAATAAAATTTATTAAAATTATTTCTATAATTTCATGCCGAAAATTTCATATACCTCAATCATTTAATTTGCACTCAATAAATATATTAAAATTTCCTTTATACATTAAATAATTTAAAACTTAATAAATTCTTATAAAAATGGCTTTGACTCAAAAGGAAATTAAAACAATCGCCGCAATTAAATTAAAGCAGGAAGAAATTTTAGAAAATGTTGAAGAAATTTATTCTATTTTTGTTTCAAAAGATATTAAAGACAATAAAATTATTCTAATTTCGAGAAAAGATGAATTATTTGAACTTAAAGTTGATGCCATTAAATCTCATGACCAAATTCGTGAAATTTTGGCTCTAGATCCCGAAAATAAACTTTATTTAGAATCAAAGACTCTTCTTCAACAAATAAAAGAAATGATTAATAAAATGAAATTATGGTATGATGAATTCAACAATAACGTTTCGATTAAATCTCAGTCTACCAATCCTTATCCAATTACGGCAAATTTGCCCAAGATAAATTTAAAAATTTTTAATGGTGACCGAGACAATTGGGAGGGATTTTATCAGCAATTTTTATCAATAGTTCATAAGAACACCCAATTAACAAATATAATAAAATTTCAATATCTCATTAGTTCTCTAACGGGCCCAGCATTAAACTATATTAAGGATATTCCTATTTTAGAGGAAAATTATCCTATTGCCTTAGAAAAATTAATAACTAAATTTCAAGATAAACGATATTTAGCTACTAATTACTTAAACAAGATTTTAAATATAAAACCCGTCACCCCTGACGATTTAAAATCATTTCAAAATTATACTGATATTTTAAGTGAAAATTATGCTGCCCTAACAGAATTAAAAATAGACAAATTAGAACAATTTATTTTATTTCACATAGCTTATAGAAACCTAGATACAAATTCAAAAAAATATTTTGAACTTTCACTCGCTAATCACAGTGAAAATAAATTATTCCCTGAATTAAATGACCTATTGAAATTTTTGAAAACACATTCTAAAATTCTTCAAAATTCAAGTATTTCTTATTCCTCACCTCCTGGGTCTACCAAACCCGCCCCTAAAACTACGAGTAATTTATCGATACGTCGTGGTTTAGCATCTTCAGTCAAAGTAGATAAAAAAATTGTTTGCTTCTATTGTTCATCCAATGATCATTTAATCTATCAGTGTCCACAATATCGTGCTTTATCACCCCCTCAACGATTAGAAAAAATTAAAAGTTTAAACTTATGTCTAAATTGTTTAAATAAAAATCATAAAACTAATGAGTGCCTATCTAAACATCTCTGTTTAATCTGTAACAAGAACCATCATACTACCCTACATATCACTAAACAAAATAATGACCCACCAAAAGATAAAGAACCTGAAAATTCACATCAAAATGTGCAAGGTTGTATTAGTAAAACTCAAAATGATTCAAAACTCTCTACCAGGCTATTAGCTACTGCCTTAATACAAATCAAAGATAATAATGGAGATATTCGCGTTGCTAGAGCACTTTTAGATAGTGGAGCTGAAGAATGTTTTATTACCTCAAATTTCGCTAACTTATTAAAATTAAAAAGTAAACCATGTTCATTTTTAATAAATGGAATTGGCGATAGTGTAATTCATCCCAAAGGGACAATATCATGTATTATATCTCCAATCAATTCTAATACGCCTCAATTAAAAACTGAGGCAATAGTTGTCCCCTCGATAATTAAAAATATACCACTTAATACAATTAATGAAATACCAGATCACATAAAATCATTAAAATTTGCTGATCCATACTTCTTTAAAAAAATCCTATTGATTTTTTAATTGGGGGAAGAAAGTTATATCCAATCAATGCTTGGGAACTGGATTAAAGGTCCTCCTGGGCAACTTTCTGCGTTCGAAACCATTTTTGGCTGGTGTATCATTGGTAAATTAAATACCCATCAAAATAAAACTAATCTGAATATCCTGTCCACTTCCATAATAGAAAATCCTGTCTCAGATCACGATATACAGAGATTTTGGAATTTGGACGATTTTCCTCAGCAACCTATATTAGACCCAATGGATATTAAATGTGAACAATTATTTAAAATGTACCATTACCGCGATACATCAGGGCGCTATGTCGTTCCTTTACCATTTCGAGAGTCTCCTCCACTTTCTCATTTCTATGAATCATTTAAAACTGCCTCTATATGTTTATCGAGTTTATTAAAACGAAATAATTTTAAGGAAAATAAAGATTCATATTGTGCATTTATAAAAGAATATGAAGACTTAAATCACATGTCTCGATTAAATAATATAGATTCAATAAAGTCTACACATTATTTTATTCCCCATCACCCTGTTATTAGACCTACAAGTACAACTACACGATTACGTGTTGTATTTAATGCTAGTCGTCCTTTAAACGACAACCAATCTTTAAATCATTTTTTATTAAGTGGACCAAAACTCAAAAGTCATATTTTAGATATTCTCTTA